>JADRCC010574586.1:0-27892 GCA_019843855.1 Hylomyscus alleni | reverse complement strand
TGACTCTATAAGGTCTTACCTCACTATGAAGGTCCACAGGAATGATGGCAAACAAATGACTTGATGAGAATGTCACACTAACCAAGATTCATACAAAGACTGAAGTAAGTTAACTTTTCTAAAGAAGAAACTTCCTGGAACATTGTGTGTGTGTGGGGGGGGGTGTGTGTAAAGAAGAAGAAACTACCTGGAACATTGTGTGTGTGTGTGTGGGTGGGGGTGCTGATATAAACCTCTGGAAGCAATGAGCAACAGTGAAGACGGAGTGTACCGCCTGAGTGAACACTGCAAAGTGCTGTTAAGGAACGACAGGAAACAGATCTGGTACCTCCTTATCTTGCATCATCATCTGCTTCAGGGCAAATCATCAGACTAGAGATGAAATAAGCTTTGGGAAGATGACACCGGCATCTATGACAGGCGTATGATGGGGGGGGGGTTAAATTAATCAATGGGAGGTTTAGAAAAGCCAATTCCAATCAGGAAAGGGTAAGCCAACAAGAAAAAAATTCTGCATGATTTTAGGAATTAAGCCTAATGAATCACTTTAAAGAATTTAGAAAAAATATAAGGCAGATATGAGCATGATCCTGAGACAGGTAAGAACCAACTGAGCATTAACAATGAGAGCTTTCTTAGAGTATGTTAGGTTCTGCTATGTAGCAAAATGCCTCTGGCAGTCAACTTAATGAGGAGAGGTTTATTTTGGCTCATAGCTTCAGAGATTTAGTTCCTGGCCACCTGGCCCTGTCACTATGGATATACAAAGTACAGTACATGACAGCAGGAATATGTCATCAAGGAGGTCTGTTCACCTCATAGCCACCAGAAAACAAAGGGGCAGGGAGGCTCCCTATGCCTCCAAGGGCACAGTCCAATAGCCTATTTCAACCTCCTAACCACTCCTCTTCCAAGCTCCAACACTTCCAGTGGTGTAACAGGGACAACCAGGCCTTGAACAAGTGGGCCTTTGGGAGCCACTCCAGATAGAAACTATCACAGTGAAAAATAATATGGATTAAGAACAGCACCCAGCAAAAAGAATAAAACAAATAGCCTGGCCAAGAAGAAGCAGATTAGAGAACTTTCAAACTGAGTTCAATCCTAGAACTCACACAAAGGTGAAAAGAAAGAACCTACTATGCAAATTATCCTATCCTCTAAAAGCACACTGTTGCACATGCACCCATAGGCATACAAATGAACACACACACATACATCATCAACCAATGATCTAAAATTCCAAGAGAAAAAAAACGGTATAATTTCTTAATACACAGAGTCCTCCCAGTCCAAAATGGGAAAACACATAAATCTGAGACTTTAAAAAGAAAATAAAAATAAAAATAAATTTAAAAAAAATTAAAAAAAAAAAGATAGTAACAAGGATCCAGGGAGATGGCTTGGTTAGTAAACTGCTTGTCACGCAAGAATAAGGATAGAGACCAGAGTTCAAGCCCCACCAACGGTGGAAAAAATGTCAACTGTCATAGAAACACAATTTTAGTGTGGGGAGAACGGGTGTGGAGGAGACCTGAGGCTTATAGAAAAGCCATTCTAGCCAAATGAGTGGGCTCTGGGTTCAGTGAGTGATCTTGCTTCAGCAACTGGAAGTGACACGCAAGGCTAACCTCTGGCCTCCACATGTCCACATTTACCTCCCCACATATAAACATATGCACGTAAGAAGTTAGTAGGAACTATAAGAACATACAATGTTCATTCCTGCAAATTATAAGAAAATTAACTGCATTATATATTAAAGTTTTGATGTATATTCAAATTATGTAATATGAGGATATAGTGAAACACACACATAATTCGGGGGGTAGTAATAGACTGTTTCTAAAGAGAAAGTTTCAAACTCTACTTCTGGTGGCTGGAAAGATCAGTAGACCATACACTTGTCTCCTAAGCTATAGAACCTCAGTGAGGTTCTGGAAGCCTATGAGTGCCTATAATCCTGCTACAAAGGTAGGAGAGACACCTATGGCTAGCTATCCAGCTAGCCTAGCCTACTTGGTAAGGGTCAGACCTGTGAGAGACTCTGAGGCAAAGGGGTGGGGGGAGGGAGAGAGAGAGATTGAGATTTAGATGCAAACATACATACATACATACATACATACATACATGGTACACAGATGACAGATAGATGGATGGATGGATGGATGGATGGATAGACAGACAGATAGATGTAGATGATGTGACTGCAGAACAATATCTGAAGTTGTTCTCTTGTGTTCCACAGGTGGTGCAAACTTGCACACACATGTTCACACACAATACACACACACATGTCATTAACACATACAAAGCCCATTTCTTATCTAGGATATGCTTCAAAAATAACATCTCAAAAGTAGAGACTGTAGAATAGCACGTAATTCACACCGCTCATAAGTAATTACAAGAACACTAGGTTCCTAGACTGTTCACGCTTCTCTAAGTATGTTTGAAATTTTCTGTGATCAAATGGTTTTATTTAAAAGCATTCTAGTCCAGGTTTAGTAAAGAAAGCGTCTGCTTCACAGGTCTGAGCCCCATAATCCACGGAGCAGTGGCTTAGAGTGCCATGGAATCCAAACACTAAGGAGAGATAGAGGCAGGCCCTGTGGCTCACAGTTCAGGCGTCTGGCAGAAATGTCAAGCTCCAGTCCATTGAGAAAGAGGGGTACTCTGGCCTCCACACACTTGCACACCTCACATTTTGTGTACAGGCCCACGCACATGCATAAAAATGTGTTTCTCATCTAGTATTCTCTATATATGACTGAATATTTTAAAAGATATGAGAAATCTAAATTTAGGAGATAAAATTTCTCCCAAAGTAATGCATGCAACTGCATGTATTGTTTCAATGTCAAGAGTATATCAAATATGTGAGACAAAATTAAAACTGCCATATTAAAATATAATGCCTGAAACATATACTGGGGGGGAGTACTGTTGAGCAGTATTTCTTTTAACTAAAAGCAGGGAGAAGGGACAAAGAACGACATGGAATCTGTATATCTGTATATCATGTATATCTGTAACACAGAAGAGGACGGGGACACAGCTCAGAGAAGAGGAGTTGGGCAGGCATGAGAACCTGAGATCTGCCTTCAGCACAGGCAGAGGGGAGTGAAGGGAAGGGAAAGGCAAGAGGAGGAGGAGGGAGTATAATACCACACTGGTAAGATATTTACGTGTAAATTCAAATATCAAAAGGCCAAGTACAGTAGTCAATGCCTTTAGTTCAGCAGTCAGAAGTCTGAGCCAAGTCTGAGACGTAGACTTGCCATGAGTATGAGCCCAGCCTGGCCTATGCTGTGAGTTCCTAGCCAGCTTGGGTTATAGAGATCCTGTCTCAAATAATAACAATTTTTTTTAAAGTTGAAAGAGGAAAAGAGTAGAGATTGGAATTACTTATTTCAGCGCTATTATGTTAAAAATTAGAACAGCCCAAATTAACCAAATCAACACCTAATGTATATGTTTGTGCCATAAAGAATTAAAACAGGCAAGGCTTCCACTGAAAAGCCTTCTTTCAAATCTGCCCTTGGGTGATATTTTGGCACACGAATTTGGGGGGGTGTTCTCACTGTCCTTTAACTGTAAGAACCTGAATGATAGCAATGTGCAAGACTCCTCAGATGAACAACACAAACAGCACCTTCATACCCCAAGGCTCTCACACACCCGCCACCAGGAGACTCTGCATGATTTCCATCATGACCCTATCCTGGAAGAACTAAGGGCAGATGGCTACGGGAAATGTTTGCCTGATTTCCATGTCAATAAGTCCCATGGATGGATTTTCTCACTTATACTTTATCTTATCATCCTAACAGATCACAGGCACACTGAGTTGTATGAGTTCTTCTACCAAATCATTAAACCTCAGTGTAATTTCTGAGAACTCCTCCAACTCAAGATCTCTCTATATTTTGCTAAAAAAAAAAAAAAAAAAAAAAAAAAAAAAGAGGCATGGGAGCCTACAGGTAGATGGTTTAGTGAGGACAATGTTTACTGCTCTAACACGAGGAGCTAAGTTTAAATCCATAGGATACAGCTGAGCACAGCAGCAGTCTGTAAACCCAGTTATCTACTGTGAAATGAGAGGGGGAGACAGAAGAATCCTTAGAGGTTCATGCCCTACCTAGCCTGTTATATACAGCAGGAAACAACAAACAGATCCCATTTCAAGCAAAGCAGAAGGCAAGGATCAATGCCTCGTGGTTGTCCTCTGACCTTCAAATACAAACTGTGGCACATGAGCACTCACGCAAATATGAGTGTGTGCACACACATACATACACAATGAAGCACATGTATCATGGCATCACACACACAGAAAATAGATAAAGTGAGTTCCATCTTATAAAAAGTACTTGGGGGGAAGGAGCTAAAGAATGGCTGAATGGTTGTAAGTACATGCTACTCTTCCAGGGGACCTAGGTTCGGTTCCTGGCACCCACAAGGCCACAGCGGCTCATACCAACCCTTAACTCCAGATCCAGAGACTGCTATGCCCTCTTCTTGTCCCTAAAGACATGCCACTCATGAACCAAGCATATACATGCAGGCAAAACACACATAAACATGAAATTAAAAATAAATAAGTATTATCATTTTTAAAAGGTGAGGATGGCAATAATACTGCTTAGTAAAGACTTTGATCCCCAGAATCCACATAAAGGTATAGAAGAAAACAAACACCACAAAGTTGTCCCCTTACCACCAGAAGTCTGTTGTGGCATATGTAATATCCAGCTACACCCTCATATACAAATAATAATTGTCACTATTAACAGATAAATATAAGGTTTTATGGAAGTCATTAAGAAAGCAGGATAATCTGGCCATGGTAACAAGTGCCTTTAATCTCAGCACTAAGAAGGCAGAGGCAAGTGGATCTAAGTTCAAGGCCAGCCTGTGGGGATTAAAAGCATATAGTATCATGACCTGCCATGCCTTAAATTTTATACTGAGTGAACAAAACTATCTGTGAGTCAGCTCACTAACTCAAACAAGCCCTGCTTCCCCATGCCCTCAAGTGCTTTACAGGCAGGGAACCTATCACTACCATCTCAAAGTCAACTCTGAAGACAAAATGCAGAGCTGGTAAGTTACTGGGGACAGAATGTAAGGTAGAAGAATAAAAAAGAGTTTCAAGATAGTCTCAGAAGCATGCAAGATAGTAGACAGCAAAGAAAATTACTGCCATTCTCAACACATAAGGCTTCAACATGTGATAGGGCTGCCCTGAACTCTCAATGGCCAGCGCAGACAGAATGGAAGATAGTGGACAATCCAAGAGTTTCCTCACGTGGATGACAGCTCATACTGGGAACAACTTACTCCTGCTTCCCTGTCTTCATCTTAGATTTCCAAGATGCATCACGTTCTCTGTCCTGCGTTAACTTGTATAGACTCTGTACTGGCCAGTTTGGGGTGTCAATATGACCCAAGCTGGAGTTATCACAGAAAAAGGAGCCTCCCTTGAGGAAATGCCTCCATGAGATCCAGCTGTAAGACATTCTCAATTAGTGATCATGGTGGAAGGGCCCATTGTGGGTGGTGCTGTCCCTCAAGTTGAACTTAAGTTGAGCAAGCCAAGGGAAGCAATCCAGCAGACAGCATCCCTCCATGGCCTCTGCATCAGCTCCTGCCTCCAGGTTCCAGCCCTGTGTATGTCCAGTCCTGACTTCCTTTGGTGATGAAAAGCAATGTGGAAGTGTAAGCTGAGTGAACCCCTTCGCCCCCAACTTGGTCATTTTTTTTTTGTGCAGGAATAGAAACTCTGACTAAGACAGGCTCCTTCTTATAACCTGGGAGTTCAACCCACAACACTTACAGTCATGAAAAATAGAGTTTAGAGTTTTGATCATTTTAGGAAGAAATTACTCTAATTACTGTTTGTTATTCTAACTTTAGCCCTACATTTACTTTGGTCTACTCTAGGACCTAGTAACCTGTTCACAACAGCTGATAATGATTTATATCATAGACAGGAACTGTGTGCTTTTTCTTTCATTTGCTCAGGACCATAATCTATCAAGTACTTATAATTATGAGCAGAAATGTACTCAAGATGAATTCAAAAAGGAAAAAGTCTTAGAAAATGTAGATCTGCCACAAAACAACAACAACAAAACTTACCAGCATTCCAACAAGTTCTCAGTTACTTTCTGAACACTGTACTTGGGCAATTATTATCATGCCAGTGATGGAGCTACATGCCTACAATGCCAGCACTGTTCAATATGAGGAACATCATACATCAGGAAGATCTTGATGTTCAGTCCACCTTGGTTGTTACTTTACTAGATCAGCAATCACCTAAGAGGCACAGGTGTGAGAAAATCTGTTGCAGCCCCTCCTGATGAACTCAGAAGACCTTCCCCCAGTAGGGGTGACACTTTCCAGTGGCAGCCAATATGACTGCTTGCTTTGCTTCCTGTTAATGAAAACATCATCTAACTCATGACTCCCATTCCTTCCATTTTTTTGCTAATATCAGAACCAGGTTTCTTTGACTTTCCAACTTCAACAGAAAACCAGCAATTAGCTGGTACAGTAATGCCCAGGTCTTCAGAGTCAGGCTGAGACAGCTGAAGCACCCTGTTTTGTGAACTGTGAAGTTATAGGATTCTGTGCCTCTCCAGTAATTATTCAACACCCTGGCTTAGGCCCCTATTATGAAACTAATTTAACTTATTTAACTCTTTTATATAATAAATATCCATTATATTCCCTTCAGAAAATCCTGACCACTACAGTTCCCAAGTTTAAGGATAGCCTGGGCTACATAAGAGGATTCTGCCTCAAAAGAAAAGAATTTTTTTTATTTCAACACACACACACACACACACACACACACACTGGTTCTTGATCATTAAGTTTCTAGTCTCCTAGAGACTAAGAGCTTACTCTTAGACAGGGGAAATCAATATTAGAAGAGTATTTCTAAGCACAGTCTACATTTATGATGAAGAAAAGCACACATTGGGAATTTTTAGCAGCTCTATACTGTTTGACCCAGTGGTCATCATGATATGTAACTTGTTGCCTGACACTTTACTCCAAACAGAAACCTTCCCTCCAAGGAGGAGGAGGTGGCTCCTAAGACACTGAAAGTAAACACATCACATGTCTGGGAAAGAGTCACAGGGTGAATCTAAGTTGCCCAGTAATCACATGACTGTGTCGGCTGCCTGCAGGCTGTAGGGACATCTCTGGGGTTGTAGCATTTATGAGACATTGCTAATGTTTGAGTCGGATGTTCAGAGATGCAGCTGCTTTTGAGTCATCCCTGATTTCCAAGTAAGCCCTCACGTACACTCCTGTTAGTAAGCCCAGTAGAAGCTCACTGGGCTACTACTAATTTACCACTTTGGATTTGGGTGCACTTTGGCCTGTCACGGGTTCCCTTTCTGGGATGAGGAGATGTATGTGTTATGTCTCTCCAGAAAAAGTCTGTCATACAACATGGGTAAACACTAGAAACATAGTCAATTTAATTGAGATGTCCTGTAAGAGTAAAATATAAAACAGATCTGAAAGGGTTTATGGAAATGAATCCACAAATACTTTAGCAATTTGCTTTTTATTAAATTTCAAATATTTCAGATGTACTAGGTTATATGAAACATAGTATTAAATGTTATTTTATCCTTTTCCCACCTTTTAAAATATGCAATCATAAAATTTTGATGTGAGATGTGTGAGTGTAAGTCAGAATTCAGTATTGGATATATACCTTGATCACTCTTCATCTTATTCTTCAGACAGGGTCTCCTAGTGAACCGGGGATTTATCAATTTGTCTAGACTGGTTGGCCAGCAAGCCCAGGGTTCCTCTTTGCATCTGTTTCCATTAGCATATTGATTACAGGTGCTTACTGCTACACTTGGAGTTTTCTGTGTGCTAGGGATGTAAGCTCCTGTCCTCTGGGCTTTGTGACAAGCACTTTTACACTCTCCACAGCACCACCGTTGAAAAACACCATTTGTAATCTCCTCGCTTAATCTAAAAGTGCTTTAAAATAGGCACACAAAGTTGAGCATAGTTCATTGTAGGTAAAGGAGCTTGCTGCCAAGCCTGATGACCTGAATTCAACCCCTGGTATCCTCATGATGGAAGGAAAGGGCTAACTCTCACAAACTGTCTGACCTTCATACACATGTTTCACATACATATGTACAAACATACATATACACGTATGTGGGTAAACAAATATGATGAAGAAAAGCAGACACACAAGCATACCTAACAGTAAATAACTCCCTTTTGAAGAACTTGGAGAATAAAGGATGATGCTAGCTCCAAACAGACAAGGAAAAATCTCTGCTAGCTAGAGCCAGGAACTGCACATATAACACAGAACAAATAACTGTACAATGTGTAAAAAGAACAATAACAATGTAACTTTTGCTGACCATGGGTTATGTCATTTAATTCACATGCTAAATTAAATGGGGCAAGTTCTTTTATAATTCTCATTTTAGAGAACAGTATACCATTGTTTTACTACTGTAGAATCTCTAGTACATTTTGGATATTATAATTAAGAAATCAACTTTACTGTTTATATAAAGGCATGGACATCATCTTTACTCACAACCAAATCAAAAGCCAAAGCCTTCATATCCTATGAAAATACTACTAAAACTGACTTAGGTGCCCTCCAGTATCCAGAAGTTCTTACTGAATGGCAAATCAGCTGGAATTCAGCAGAAAAACCAAAACCAAAACCAAAACCAAAACCAAAACCAAAACCAAAACCAAAAGAAAGAAAGAAAGAAAGAAAGAAAGAAAGAAAGAAAGAAAGAAAGCGAGCACTTAGCATTTGTATGGCCCATCACAATGATCCCTGTGTCTATCCTCACACCACTCCCAAAAAGTCTTCAGAGACTGCTAAAGATTCCAAGAACTTACATTCAGTACTTGATCCAGGATTTATCATCAGACTCTCACTCTTACTTCTTACTTCTGACCTGTTTTATTTTGTTTATTTCTACGGGGGGGGGGGAGGGGGGAGGGAGGCGAGGGGCAGGTGTAATGGCTAGATATGCCACCTTAAAAATATTTCCTAGTTTCTAGATTGTTAGAGTCTACAGAGACAATGGCATTGAGCTGAATAATGTGTGCCAATAGAATGATTTCAAAAATATCTAAGCCAAGAGGAGTGTTCTAGTACTTTAAAAAGGGGACAGTAAAATGAGATATTCCAACTTAATTTTTCAGATACAACAATATAAGTAGCAGACAAAAGCGAAGTCATTTTTATTGAGCTCCTTTGTGAAAATATATTTATATAGGGTTCAAACCTTGCCCACCTTGAAAAATAAAGCAATATTCAGTATGCAATAAATGGGCAATTTAGCTTTTAATGAGTAGATGACATGGCAAGAAAGGTTCAGTACTTATCAATGCTAAATGTCTGGGAATGTCTTCATTGGCTTTTTTGAGCATTTTCAAAGAGCAGACACAAGGATTCATTAGCTCTTAGCACATATGAACCTGCTCCAAAGGCAGCCAAGAGAGTTGCTTAGCAACAGTGCATTTTGCATCTCTCATCATCCCCAAAGATGCTGCTGCTGCAGCAGCTAGGTCAAGCCTCTCATTAGCAACCTGACAAAGGGTTTCTATCTCCAGTTCTATAAAATTATTTTTATTTCCAGGTGAAGCTCAAATATCTATATATTATTTCAGCTGACAATATATTTCCTTTCCTCGACTCCATTTTCTTCCCTGCCCCCACTTCAACTGATATGCCTTAATGAACCCATCAAAATACCTGTAACAAAAGCAGCCACTGAGAAATCCAATAGAATTTATATCCCTATTCACACCACTCTAACTGGTCGGAGCTTTTGGGCAATAAAGTAAGAAAGCTTTAAAGGAAAGGAGGAGGGGAAAGGCACTGAGATCAAATAATAAGAAACCGAGAAAATGTCAGCTACTTGACTTCAAAATTAACAAAACACAAAATTTATTCAAATTATGTACAGTGCTATCCCTACCAACTTTATTGTTGCCATAAAAGCTAACCTGCATTTCAGAATGGTGATAAACTATGACTAAGCAGGCAAATAATACTGAATATTGGCCACAGGAATATTGGCTGGCAGTCGCTACTTTACTGACTATGTTATAAACACCTCAGATCAATAACTGTTTAATCACTTCTGAAAAATATTTCACAAAATATTTAGCAATCAACACAGTTTCCAAGCAGAACTGAGACTTGAAATCACATAAGCTGTCCTACATATGATCAAAGACTACTACAAAGAAAGCAAATAGAATAAACAGGAAGGCATTGCACTTCATCCATAACCCAGCCAGCCTGGTGTCTAAGACTATGCTTCCATGCGCATCCTATAGAAAAGAATATAGAAAGTGCGTGGCATGTTACGAGAGTCAGAGCATGGCTCTAATGGACACTGACTAAGAATGGTCTAATGAGAAACATTTAAAAGCAACTATTGTCACACCACATCAAATTAGGAAAGTCTGTTAAGCAACCTGAACGGAATAATGTGATTGGCCTCCTGTGCTCCCCAACTCCCACTGTTTCTGTTTTTGTTTTTGTTTTTGTTTTTCTATATACAAACAGCAGAGAATGAATCTTCAGGGGGATTTCCCAGAAGGGTGTCATTTACCACTAAAATATTTCACTCCAGCAGTTGAAAGACCATAAAAGGGTGAATGTCCTCCAGAGTCTCTAATAACGGCAGTAGATCTTGTGTTACTATTCACAAGTGACCTCTCAGTAAGGCGATTTAATTTTTTCCCCTGCAGCATGGTTGGTTTCACACACAGTGTAATAACAGTTTTTGCACAACAAGACAATTCATCCGATTAGAAGGACTGCATTAAGCCTTTCATGAACAGCATGTGTCACCACAGCTTTACCCAGAGTTTGATTTAAGACAACATATGTATGCATGGATCTCCATTTTTCTATGGTTTCAAAAATGATTCCCAGACTTTCTTCAATAACTTTGCAGACCATTGCCTGTGCCTTCCCTGACTTCAAAGAACAACCAGGAACTCATTGACTGTTCAATGAGCGCTACAAAGATGCACTGAGACCCAGGCAACAGAAATGAACACAAGACTCCTTCTTTCTGCATGCACCAAAAGTGATATGCTAATGTCTCAAAAGGGAGAGAGGGGGAAAGGGAACATACAAGGACACAGGTGACCACAGAGCCGACCTTCAGTCATCATATGCCGCCAGCGCACCACTACTGTAACCAGAGTGAGTTTGGAGAGCCTCATTAGTAAATTTCAACAAAGCACAAAATATAAACAGAGAATGCAAAGGAAAAGGTGTGGAGTGGCCATCTGGTAGTTGCTGCTGCAATAAATGTGCCAGCATCATTCAAGGCCCAGAGAAGCTGAAACCTAAGAATATCCACATGCTTACTCTCATGCTGCTGAGATTACTAAGGTTAAACCCCTATCCCCAGCAAGAGCTGCTGGCAGCTGGCAGAATTCTCCAGAGTTCCCTTAACTTTACAACCTCTAATTGATGCTGATAGGTCTGGTCATCATCTCTCCACCACCCTGCCCCAGCCCTTCAGAAACCTCTAATATCTGCATCTGGACAGGCTCCTTTGGGAAGCAGGGTCAGCACATTGTCAGTACAGTGAAGGTGTTGGTACATCTCACAGCCCAAGAGGGATCTTCCTACTGCTCCATGGCCAGCAGCCAAACTTTCAGGATGGAGGTCTCATTAGACTTGGTGCAGGGACACTGTGTCTGCCTTATCCATTCTACAACCCTTAGGAATCACGCTGCTGTGAACAGAGCCCTGTATATTCCCCTAGAGAGCTTCATCCCACTAGATTTTTAATAACACCCACCTGAGTTGCCTACATTTTAATAGAAGAAATGCTAACACATGTTTTGCTCTGACAAAATCTGTGCATGTAAGCTGATGCTGATACTACAATCTCTCCTCTTCTACATCACAACTGCTAACACACACACATACACACACACACTTACTTTGTTTTTATATTTTTGCATCAAACATATTCCTCTTCAGTGTCACTTCCTCTTGAGTTCTTATGGACCACCTGATTACAGTTGTGGCAGGCAGGTACGCAGAGACTGTCATAAAGTCCCAGCCATCACTCTCTTTTAAGTCTTGAAGGGAATCACTACTAATTCACTCTATCGCTCATGTCCCTCAAAAGTGAGATAGGTGCACTGATGTGGACTAGAAGGAGAAATCAGAGAAGGACAGGAACAGATACAAGTCCCAGTCACTAAAGTTGAGGCAAGGAGACTGGGACGTGTAAGACTCACAGTCACCTGTCACTCTCTTAAGAACTCTCATCCTGGCCCATCCTCTCATCTCCTAGCATCTGGACTTGAGTGACTGAGGGAGGGGCTAAGATGTACAGTGCCACGCCCACTTGTCTTGGACATCTCAGTTTGTTTCTACAATACTGTGGGTTCTACTTGTCTTCTCATGTCCTTATATAAGCCACAGTGCATTTTTAAAATCCTATCATACCACTTCATCTACCCCAAGTCTGACTTGCCCTGGTGGTTTAGAAAGCTTCCCTCATCTTGCCTGCAAGGCTTCAGGAGCTCATTTTTCTCAACAGCTATAAACACTTCCGGAACAACTTCCCTCATCCCATGTATCCAGGTTAATTCAGAATGGCTAGATGGCTCTCTTGCCACCCCACTGTGACCTGCTACCTATCAGTAGCATATGCTCTGTATTCCATCTAAATGTTTCTTCATTCCCCCGCTTTAGAGAAACACATGGGTCCTCTCCTCTGTGCTGCAAGGATGCTTATTTACCTCCACAGCGGCAAGTACTGTCTTGTATCGACAGTCATTTTTAATGTCTTTATCAATGAACCGAGCCTTATCATTCCTGAGCATAAGACAATATCCTTCCATCTCAATGTTATCAGCACCAACCATACAGGATGGCTGCAATAAACATATGTTGTGTGATTAAATGTGTGACCTGAAAATGCTTAACAAATAACACGGGCCCTAATAAAAACAAGACATGCACAGTAGCTCAAGCTGAAGGATAACTCCATGATAATCGCACTTAACACAGATAGAGATGCACCGCTACCATTAAAGATTAAATATAATTTGCTGCTAAGTACACATAAACAGGATAATGCCAACAGCATAATTATCATTAATAATAATTCAGAGTATGAGAACTAATGAAGATAGGCAACACTGGATTTAAAAAGTACTAAAGAAATAAAAGTTGATTGCTTTCACTTTTTGACTGTATCAAACTAATTACCAAGTGTTACAAACCACCAGTCCCTGTTGATAGGTCTTAATGAATAGACAATTTGATCATTTTAAATTAGCACACTCTTCATATTAATGTAAGTGAGCAAATTTAAACAGTCTAAAACTAGTAACATCAATACCTGCTAATATTTTAAGTCAACCTATATCAAATTACCATGAACTCTAAATTAATAAATTTCATCTAATCTGATGCCAGTGTAATCTAAATTAACCTAAATGTAAGGACCATAAACTCTACAATGTTCCGTCCATTTGTCTGGATAAACATGACAATTTTGGGAAATACTTTATTGGTTTGGGGAAAAGATTATATATAGCTAACAGCAGCTACCTTTTAACTATAAATCAAGAAATAAAGCACAGGGACCTTCTAAGGATGCTGAGAAGCAAAAACTTTAAAGCATGGCTTTCTTTGAGAATTTCTTTCATAAATTCTAAATTTAAACTGTTTCTACTAAAAACTGCCTTTCAACGTAAGTTACAGTTAAGATAACTATAGGTCACTTCAAAACACTAATTTTTCCTTACTAATCTCATCAAGGTTAGCAACTACTCGATTCAGCAATATGATAAATTCAAGTAAGTAAACATTTTTACATCCTTAATTTCTTTGCAGAGACAGGAAAATATTTAAATTGTCTTAAATGCAAAAGTAATTCATTCACACAAAAGAGTTAGTAGTCAAGATAGCAGAACTCATGACCTCTAAAAGTCCAATCAATGCCCCACAGGCCTGCCCAAAGGAAACATCTCTAGTCACTTCTCAGTCATTTCTCTGGATTCACTTGCTTCATAAATTTGTATTTTCACCCACTGCAAACAAACTGACTTCAGAATGCCCAAATGTTATATTATATTAACTTTTCTGAAAAACTCACTTAAGAGCCTATATTACCTATGATGAAAAGCTCAAAAATGACAATGATGGGCCAGAAGCCCAGTGTGTTCAACAAACATGGGCAAAAATGAGACTCCTGGTGAAGGACCTAACACACCACCCATCTTTGAGAACTCTGGAGCTAAACGCCCATGAAATCAAGACCTGTAATCTCACTTACAGCTACAGGACATAATAATCTCACTGGGATTGTGTTCTGTGGGACTTGACACCCCAAAAAGGAAAATTAAATCAGAGACACTGAGGAGAAATGCCACTCAAGAAACTAGAGTTGACAAAGTACTCAAGAACTTCCAGAAAAGCATGTATTCTGTTATTTATTCAGTGAAGTTGCTCAAATATAATCCTGTGTCATGGACAAATATTTCCCAGGCCATGTGGGATGCGAAGAGGCAATATATTTCTTCTTCATTTTAAAGAACTTGTATTTATCCAACAACAGTTATTCAGGAACCACCTGTTCCCAGCAGTCTTAGGTGGCCCTTTATGGGGCTTACTTACCCCTTTCTGGGCTCACACAATTTTTATATTGGAATACAACAGGGTCTTCTGGAAGCACTCTCACTCTCAATGACCACATCTCCAACTGCCTGCACATTCATTCCACATCCCAACTAAAACAGATGCTGAAGAGAGATGGGCCTCAAGATTCCAAACCAACAGTGTACAACCGCAACCCTTTCCAATGTGTCAGCCACAAGAACGTGTAATTTTCTCAGTGTTTCCCAAACATTACTTACAAAACAAGTAAAACACAAAATAAGTTATTTAGTAAAATATTTCCTGAAATATAAGAACCTCTCTCTCATCAGAAGACAATTCTTTATACAACAGTGCTAAAAAAAAAAAAAAGAGTCTGTTTTTCACATTCTTATAAATAGGAAGCTCACCTGTTACTTAAATTTTTTTTTAATTTTGTATTTTCCAAGTATGCATATTATACACTTTTTGGGGATATGCTTGGTAATGCTGTGTGATTTTTTTTTTCTGCAGGTTGATAACTTTGCTTGTGGTAGATTTTCTTTAAAAGAATGGGCAGTTGCATGCATACTTCAAAACTATTTTTCCTGAACCAAAAAAAAAAAAAGTTATATAGGTTTTGTTTGCTATCTTAATTTTGGTTGTATTCTTTGATGTTAACACATTTTGTATAATTGTATCATATAGCTGTATTGAATCAGGTAGCATCAAATATTGGACATAATTTAATAGTGTTAATCAATTTAAACCCATTTTAGTCACTTTTTTCCTCAAAAATACTGCCAGATGCTGATGTTCAGTGTAATTTCTTTGCCTGTTCAGTTACAGAAAGTGGTGTTCAGTTGTAGAATGCACTGTACCTTTTAACATCTGATGTGTACATACATGTAACATAAAGGGCAACAATAAACAGCAATCCTAGAGAAAGATTATAGTAGAACGAAAAGAAAAAATAAACCTCTAAACTATGAAAATTCTGAGAAACTATACATAAAATAGCTTTCGTCCATTTGGCAATAATCTACGATTGACATTTTGCCTTTGGTTTGTTGAGATCACTTGATCTATTCCTTTTGAGCTCTAAGCAGAGGCCAAGCCTAACAAAGGATACCTCATAAAAAGAAGGAAGAAGGTAGGTTTCCTTGTTCTGAATGTAGCACTAGGCTGTTCATTAAATTCCATGCCTATTCTTTCTATGTGATATATAAACACCAGGATTTTGTTTTAGTATATTATTCATAAGCTACTAAGATTATTGTGGGTTAAAAAAATCAGTATCAAACATTTTTTAAATAGAAGCGTTAGATAATCGCTAATCTGTAGGTGTATCGGCATTAATTCAACATAGTATTAAAGCTGATGTAAGAACCTGAGAAAAAAGTGAGTCCCTGGGTATGAACCCTAAGCTCCATGCACACCGCAAAAAACCAGACTAATAGTTTTAAGCATCTTATTCTACAGATACTTCACAGGGCATACCAAGAAAAAGTAACCATATTGCCACACTATGTCTGCTATACCCTGACTGTTGTATTTTGGCCTGTGTTCCCTTTTGTCTAAGTGCCTGATGCAGACAGCTCATCCCAATTATTCTCGGGGCCTAATTGATGTTATAGCTACCAGGAAACAGTTCAGCATTTCTTATCTCTGAAGGTCGTTAGTTAAAGTACTGTACATTCAGGCTTCTTTTGCTGGTGTGAAGAACACAGGCAGCCAACTGACGCCAGGGGGTAGCATTTCAGAGAACTCTATGACAATAGAACAGAGTGCAGAGTGGCCAGAGACTCTTTGCGTACGCCCTTTTACAGAATACATCTTCTCCCTTTCTCACAGCAGTAACTCACAGATCATTAAATCTCATACATTTCCTATTCATTTTCTGTGTTAAAACATAGCTTATGACCCTGAGTAGAACTATCAAGGATTCTGTCCTGAAAGTCAACTTTTACTATTTGATAATATATGACTTTGAGAAGATCAGAAAGGCCATGAACCTCGCCACTTCAGTAATTTCAAATGCCTCAAGCATGTATATATTTTCACAAGTGGAAAAGGGGGCAGCACTCTAAAAACATCACAGCATTGCCAAAGATTGCAACAACTCTCATTAACAAAACCTAACAACCAAAACCTGAAAAGTAAAAAGGGACCTCAGAGATAGAAAACGCAAATGGCAATGGTAACGGAAATACACAAATGTGGCCTTCATCACCTTGAAACAAGAAGGAGAGAAAGGCTCAGACATGGAGCTTTAGGAAACTATCTCTTGGTAGACTACTGCTTGTTTCAATGAGAGGAGAGTTTAAGGAAGAAGCCTGTGACTTCCTCAGGTCAACTGTGTGAATCTTCTGCGACCTGATTTCAGCCATGTGTAGAATCTAAAAAGACCACGTCAGAGATGCCACTAAAGGCCTGAGCAGAGCGAGACATAGATCCATGGGGGCTAAACTATAAGAACAACAAGAACCATTCTGGAAGACTGCACAGCAGGAGGACTGCAGGTGATAATACTGTACATTTCTAAAAGCTAGAATAAATAAAAGCAAGAATAAACACTAAAATATTATAAGCAACCCCATTAACTTGCACAGTGTTTATATATATATATATATATATATATATGTTAATTTTTTTTAATTTAAAAGCCTTTCCTCTTTATATTCAATTTAATATATCAGTAAAAATGCAATGGATATTCTTTGTACACAGTATTAGAATTATCTACCTGAAAATTAGACATCAAAAAACTTCATCAGGCCGGGCGTGGTGGCGCACGCCTTTAATCCCAGCACTCGGGAGGCAGAGGCAGGTGGATTTCTGAGTTCGAGGCCAGCCTGGTCTACAGAGTGAGCTCCAGGACAGCCAGGGCTATACAGAGAAACCCTATCTCAAAAAACCAAAAAAAAAAACTTCATCTACCCAAAAGTTGGTGAACTTGGTGACTAATGTTTACTCTAAGATACTAAGTTTTTTTCATTTAACTGACACATAGTAATTATACATATTTATGGAGGGCATCTGACATGTGTTGACACTTTCATCTCAATCACTGGAAACATTTAGCCTGTCTGTCCCAGATCTTTTTGTTTGTTTGGTTGGTTGGTTTGGTTTGGTTTTGGTTTTTCGAGACAGGGCTGTCCCAGATCTTTGCACACACCTTTTTTCGAACTACACTCTTCCTCTGCTGCAGAACAACAGAACTCACTCCTCTTATACTTAGACCCATGATCTAATCTCCCTTTATCCTCCTTTCTCCACTACCCTCCTAACCTCAGAGACTTCTGTATTCCAGGTGTATAACCTAGCTATAAACCCTTAACCACAAAGGAAGCTACACAAGAAGGCAAAGCATTTCCTTAGGTTTAAAAAAATATATATTAACAGGATCTGGCAAAAGAATTCAGTTGGTAGTGACACCTGCCACCAAGCATGACATTCTGGGTTTAATCTCTTGGACCCATGGTGTAAAGAGAGAATAAACTACTGCAAGTTGTCTACTGAGCTCCACACACAACACAGGTCACAGCATTTATACACACACACACACACACACACACACACACACACACACACGCAACTTTTTAAAAACTAATATCCACTAATAGGCAGATTTTGTTTCCGAAAAAAGGATATAAGCTTTTGTCAGGAGATCGTCTACATATGTCTATAAGTCAGATGATTAAGCAACTGGTAAATCTGAGAAACCATTTGTAGGATCACAAAGCCACGGGAACAGAACCCTGAGCACGTCTACTATCTAGACTATAACACTGGATACTGCCACTAAAGGGAAGTGGTGGTGGCTTGAATGAGAAATGTCCCCCGTATTTGTCAGATATCTGAACATTTGGTCCCCAGGTGGTAGCACTGTTTAGGAACCTTGATCTGTTACTGGGGTGGGCTTTGAGAGCTCATAGGCTCACCTTACTGCCAGTATGTGTTCTGTGCTTGGAGCTTGCAGCTGGAGATGTGATCTCTTAGCTCCCTGATCCTGCTACCATGCCCACTGTGTATAGCTTGTGCCTTCGGCCCCTCCGTGATGGGATTCTCATACCTCTAAAACTATAAGCCAAAATAAACTCTTTCCTGCCTAATTGCTTTGCTTGTAGTATCTTATGGCAGTCACAAAGAGGCCAAAGAAGGAGAGATGGCAAAGGATTCAAGAGATGAGTATCCCCTTTTTGGCTGGATGAAAAAAAGGACCATTAGAGGAAATGGGGTAGAGAGATACCCAGAAAGACACAAAGAAAAGTCTACCTGAAGCTGTCAGAGTAATTATGAATGAAACGCGGGAATCCAGAGCCACAGTTGGCAAGGAACCAAACACAAAATCCACAAACACAGGCAAAGTAATGCAGAGTAAGGAAAAGTCATGCTTCTGACAGTGAGGAACATGACACAATCTGGAATATGGAGTGTGATGGGAGAAGCTACTGAACTAGTGCCGCCTCCCATGAAGAATGAACTCGAGGTTCACAGAGCAGGTAAGGGAGACTCACCTCTGGGTTCACAGAGACAGAAGGCAGCCAGCATTTACTCTGAAAGTTAACTACTTAGAGGAGACACACTAGGCATAGACTAGTATTGTTGAATTGCCCACAATGACCTTACCTAGGTGGGCAGCTCTAGCTAAATGTTCAAAATTTGATTTGCTCACGTCCTGAAAAGGGCCATCGGTTGAACTTTAGAAAGTCTTCGTGTAGGCCTGATTCAATGTCCCTTAATGCACTCTTCAGTGTCTATGCTGATCATTTCCTGCTACTCACTTCCCACTTTGTATGGCCAGATCCTAAGCAAACCTGAGGCAGCGGAGACAATGGTCAAGGAGCACTGTTTCACACAAGCCAGGAAGCCATGTGTTTCCAGTGGCATTTAGGCATCTCTGACAGAACTGTCATGATGTATATCAAAATATATGAGTAATGACTTTGCTCATTGGCTCAGTATAAACTATAAACACTATAAAAGTAGTAACTAGTACTTAAAACTAATCAGTAAGAACATGTATGGTATACTCCCATGACAACACCACTCTGGGAGGCTACAGGAAGAAGATGACGAAGCTGAGGCCATTCAGAATACATAATGAGTTAAGGCCAACCTGGGCTACATAGGGAACTTTTGCCTAAAAAAAAAAAAGTAGGTAGACTTCTTATATGCAGAAATATACATGGAATCTTCTCTGTAAAAATGAATCAGTGGAGTAAAATCTTTCAAGATTTTCAGGGAAACTCATTCAGGATGATCATTCTTGTATGTTATAGCTTACCAAAAAATGTAAGTAATAAACTTTTTGTTGTTATTTTGGGTAATATTTTCCCCAATCCTCTATTTAATGTGTGTGAATGTTTTGCTTTCACATATGTATGAGCACGTGGTGCAGACCTGGTGCCAAGAGAGATCAGAAAAAGGTATCAGATCTCTTGGAACTGGAGCTACAAATGGAAATTGAAACCAGGTCCTCTACAAAAGTAAAAAGTTCTCTTAACAACTGAGCCACCTCTCCAGGCCCCAGTAGTAGTGAGCTTTTATTGAGCACTGCCTGACCTGAATTTATATCTTCTGTAAATTGAGTTTTGGGTGAAAAAACTAAACAATTACTAACAATTGCTGATATTTTCTACAAGTTATTTTGTGTTGTCTTACTTCTATTTTTGCACAAACATCATGACCAAGAAGCAAATTGAGGAGGAAAGGGTTTATTTAGCTTACGTCCACATTGCTGTTGATCACTAAAGGAAGTCAGGACTGGAACCTAAGCAGGTCAGGAACCAGGAGCTGATGCAGAGGCCATGGAGGGATGTTCCTTACTGGTTTGCTTCCCCTGGCTTGCTCAGCCTGCTCTCTTATAGAACCCAAGACTTCCAGCCCAGGGATGGCACCGCTCACAAGGGGCTCTACCCCCTTGATCACTAATTGAGAAAATGCCGCACAGCTGGATCTCATGGAAGCACTTCCCCAACTGAAACTCCCTTCTCTGTGATAACACCTGCCTGTGTCAAAGTTGGCACACAAAACCAGCCAGTACAGTTGTTGTTGTTGTTGTTAGCTTATTTGTTTAACATCACAGTAAGTATCCAGGTAACTTTTAAGTAGTATTCCCAAGGCCAGAACTCTGTCATATCACTTAACTTCGGTTGTCCAAGACCCTACTTGCCTTAAAACTATAGGAAGAGGTAGCCTCATCAGGAGGGAAGTGGAGGAAGCCCTAAGTAACAGTCCTGAGTAAATGTGTGCTGTTGATACAGGCATGGTCATGTCAAGGACCATAGTCTCAGACCAGTGGGGAAATAGCAAAGCCTTCTTCCTGGGGTAAGGTGAGGAGAGATGGCAAAGCCTTCCTCTGGTCTGTGTGTAGTTGATGACAATGCAGAAAAAGGCCAGCAGAGTTTTCACCCTACACCACCCCTCCCCCTGGATAGTCACAGCCCAAAAAATGTCCCCTAATACTGTTCCTACCAAGATTAGCTAAAATTACCTCCTTGCTCATCTTGATATAATAACCCTACCTCCTTGTTCAGTGGGATATAAGACCCTACCTTCTTAGTCAGCTGTATATAACACTAACCCTGCCTCCTTGGCCTTCTGTAGTCTATAACCCCACATCTCTGTTCAATTGTATATGAAAAAACATGCCAAGCTTTCAGAGATGCTGAGGCTTCTCCATCTGAGAGCTCAGATTACCTGATCCCAGCTTTTTTCTGTGTCTCTTTTCTTTATGTCTATCACTGAAGCCATGCAAGGTCATGATTACTCAAAGTCAGATTGAGAGACTAAGGCAGAGAATGCACACTGGAGAACTACCAGTAGATACTAATAATTTATAGTATCTTTTATGAATACTACTAGAAATAATCCCTATTGTCACCACTTAGAACAATAAGAAGAATGTTAGCATATATTTCAAACATAGCTCCCTTCTTTCAAATGTATAAAATATTTTCTCTCATAAGGTCTTACATCATGGTCATATACCAAATCAAGATGTCATTGCAGCTCACCACACTCTAGGTGGTTGAATCCTCCTTGGTAATCCCCCAAAGCAGAAGGCAGCCTTGAAAAGGTTATACTTCCCAGGTCTACCTTAGTCTCATAAGAGTTTAAGCCCTTCCTTTAGTATTAACTCTTCATATACTTCAGACAACTGAAGGGACAAACCCCTATTAAATACAAATATAAATATGCGTCACATAGTTTATAAACCAGAAAAAATAGAAATCACTTTACCCAGAGTTGATTTCAATGCAAATGAATACACTCATAGCATCTACTCACTACTGTAAAACTTGCTTTGTCAAAATATTTAGTCCTTTGCTTTTGGCTGCTTAAATTGTAGCTAAAGACTATTAAAATAACATGATTGATCTCATTGTAATGAAAACAGAAAGAGGAGAAAAAATTCTCCTACTTCTAGGGTACTACTTCTGCCTGCTTCCAGATGCTTATCTGCAAGCTCTTGGGATGGCATTGTGTGTGGCTGGGCATCCATTTGAGTAACAACAGTTAAGCATGTCACTTTACCATGCTTTAGGAGCACAAGATATTTTTCAGATTTGCATCAAAACTATTCAACAAATGATCAACAGAAGTACAGCATGACTTAAATACATAGCACTGTTTGATGAAGTCTTAACAAACAAGTAAATGAGCCCAGTTGGTCATTCTAATGATTGCCATTTCACAGACCCACACACAAATAATTGCTTATACAGATACTAAGGTAAATAAATAAAACATTGGGTGCTGAAGACTACAAACAAGAATGTGGAGGTATCTGAACTGAGAAAAGCATCTGACTTCTAGTGACTAGAAGATGATATCCCAGCACACTGATCTCTTCTCAGAAGTTGAATAATTCCATAGATACATAAGTTCTGTTCAGCAGTTTTGTCTTCTTAGCAGACTTCCATGTCTATTAAAAGGAAATTATATTTCCTTTAAGAAGTCACCTGTTGGCTGGGCAGTGGTGGCACACACTTTTAATCCCAGCACTTGGGAGGCAGAGGCAGGCGGATTTCTGAGTTCCAGGCCAGCCTGGTCTACAGAGAGAGTTCCAGGACAGCCAGGGATACAGGGAAACACAGAGAAACCATGAGAAATCACATGTTCTGGTTTGGATACAGAGTTATCTTCTGAACTCAAGTTACACTTTGGTTCCAAGACTCTGAGAATCAAGCTGGAACTGACCTACAAGCATCTTCACTACTGACTAGTCTCCATGGTGCCAGAAAGCAGTGTGCCATCTGCTGGGAAGGAACTGTCAACCACAGTCCTACTCAGCTGTGGGTGGGGCCTGTGTGTCACAGGGCAAGCCTCCAGGCAAGACATGCCTACCAGTACTATAGTGTCAGGACTGTCACAGGAGCAACCAAATACTTTCTGCTTGGATCTGAAGTCTGTTTGTGTCTGGTACTGTAAACCTGGTCAAAAAGCCTTGGGTTTGGATGGATATGAGCCTTCCTAACCTAATGTGCAAGCTATTGCTGCTATTTAGCTAAGCAGACATGCTAAACATTCTGTTTATACCCACAGATTAGCACTGCTGTCAGCTTTCACCAGAAAAGCTTCTTTTGAAGTGAGCTGCAGTTGGTGAAAAGACTCATAAATAGTCAACGTGCTGAAAATAAGTGACTGTTAAACACTCAGCCTTAAATCATCCCTCCAAGGCTCAGGGAACACTGGGGAAGAGTGGGCAGAGAGAATATATGAGCAGGCGATGGGATGGAGTGTTGCAGAATTCTTTCTTCCTGGCATACCTATGGGCCTCTTGAATTCTCAGTAGCTGTGATTAACTGTGTAAGACTTGTATAGTACGCATATACAATCGTCAGTATTGTGTCACAGAAGGTCAAGGGCTCAGGAGGCCTTCTCCTCCTTGAGGCAGTGTAGGCCACGCCAGGGGCTGGCAGGGGTGGGTAGAGTACAAAACTCTCCCTGAGAATCTATAGGCAGTTCATGAAACAGTAATCTTCTTCAGTGTCAAGGTAATCATGGTCCTATAAATAATCCTTCATCCTTGATCATTCATGTAAGTAATCTTAACCTTAATTAAGCTCATTGGTACACACACACATGCACATGCATGTACTCTATATGCATGTCACAATAAAATTCTATAATGAAACCTGTTCTGTGCATGATTAATATACACTAATAAAAATGTAAAAGTAAATAATTCTTCTGTTAAAAGCTTGGCTCCCCCTAATATAGCTATCTCCTGAGAGGCTCTGACAGTACCTGACTAATACAGATGTAGAGGCTCACAGCCATCCATTGAACTGAGTACAGGGTCCCCAGTGAAGGAGTTAGAAAAAGGACCAAAGGAGCTGAAGGGTTTGCACCCCCTTATGACAAACAACAATATGAACTAACTAGTACCCTCAGAGCTCCCAGGGACTCAAAAACCAACCAAGAACTATACATGGTGGGACTGATTGTTCTGGCAGCATGTGTATAGTAGAGGATTGCAAAGTCGATCATCAATGGGAGGAGAGGCCCTTGGCCCTGTGAAGGTTCTGTGCCCCAGTGTAGGGGAATGATAGGGCCAATAAGTGGGAGAGGGTGGGGTGGCAAGCGGGGATGGGGGGAGGCAACAGGGGTTTGTTCTTGTTTTTGTTTGTTTATTTGTTTGTTTTTTGGAGGTAAAACTGGGAAAGGAGAAATCATATGACATGTAAATAAAGAAAATATCTACTAAAAAAAAAAAAAGCTTGGCTCCCATTGATAGAACCAATCAAGATGTATCTGGACCATTTTACTTCCTGTACTGATCTATTACTGGATATACAAATAGATAGCATTATTGGAAGGTAGTAGAAAATCTGGAGGTGGATTCTGGTTTGAGGATTTCTATGACTTGTGACATACCTTTCTAGAGTCTATCTTAACCCTGGCCTGTTCTTGTTTCTCTCTGCTTTCTAGCTGCCATGACCAAAGCAATTTTACCCACCACACTTTTCCATGATGTTTCTACCTAGCCACAGAACTAAATACAACAGAACCAACCAATGATGGACTGAAATGCTGAAACCATCTCTCCTCTCTTGTGCCTTTTTCAAGTATTTGTCACAGTGACACTAATTCTGACTAAAATATTCTAACCTCACTTATCACAACTCTAGAGTCACAAATCCTGAAAGTTCACCCCACTTCCATTTTCCCTACAATGACAACTAAAAATGTCTCACTATGTTATCACCATATTTGGTGCATTATGGACACATGAACCAAGGATCTAAGCATCTTCTGTTCTTCAATTCTTTTTGTACTGTGAAGATGAAGTAATAAGTCTCTGTAAGTCTTCTACATAATTCACAATGGGAAGACAAAAACTAGACCTTTGAATGTACTACTCAGGCCAAGAGTGACCTAAATACTAGTCTAATAAAAACTGTTAATAGCAGCCAGGCTGTAGTGGTACACGCCTTTAATCCCAGCACTTTGGAGGCAGAGGCAGGCAGATTTCTAAGTTCAAGGCCAGCCTGGTCTACAGAGTGAGTTCCAGGACAGCCAAGGCTATACAGAGAAACTCTGTCTTGAAAAAAAACAAAAGACAACAAAAACAAAACAAAACAAAAACTCCTGTTAATAGCATCTTAAGATGAGTTACTATTACTGGTAGTCAAGAACTACCCTAAAACCAAAGGAATTCACTGAATGAATAAAAAAATTACAGATGTGTGTGTGCACGTGCGTGTGAACACTGTGTCAGAAGTATATACAGATCAACATAGACCACAGTATTATTTCAAGGGATTCTTCTTTACATAATCTCCAGATGCCACCTGACTTCAACTACTCTAAGAGTGTCCTACACAGTCTCAACACTGATGAAAACACTTGTTAAGAGTGGGGGTGGCTAGAAAATATCAAACAAAGAACTACACTAGAAGAGAAGCAACAAGAGAAAATTTATAGTATGTGTATACAATAGAACCACAAGTGCCCGAATAATATAGAAGTAGTCGTTCACAGCCATCCATTGGACTGAGTACAGGGTCCCCAATGAAGGAGCTAGAAAAAGGACCCAAGGAGCTAAAGGGTTTGCAGCCCTTTAGGATGAACAACAATATGAACTAACTAGTACCCTCAGAGCTCCCAGGGACTAAACCACCAACCAAAGAGTACACATGGTGGGACTCATGGTGCAAGCAGTATATGTAAGCAGAGGATGGCCTAGTCAATCATCAATGGGAGGAGAGGCCCTTGGCCCTGTGAAGGTTCTATGCCCCAGTGTAGGGGAAGGCCAGGGCCAGGAAGTGGGAGAGGGTGGGTTGGTTAGCAGGGGGAGGGAGGAGGAAACAGGGTTTTATTCCCCCCCACCCCAGAGGGGAAACCAGGAAAGGAGATATCATTGGAAATGTAAATAAAGAAAATATCTAATTAAAAAGAAATGTCCTTTGCATACACTACAGGTTACTTGATGAATACACTGAGCATGATGAGCTGAGAGAATGAGAAACTCCCAGCACAGAAACTTCCACCATCAACATGTCTCACCAACAACACTGACAAATGTTTCTAACTAGGAATGCATGAGTTTGAACTGAGAGGTGAAATTTTTCTTCATGATGTATGAAAGAAAACCTAAGCACAGACACAATAAATGGAATATAAAATAATGTCATCTCTGCTAGGTTAGGAAAGCCTTCCTTTAGGGAAAACATTCTAGAGAGTCTCACCAGTAGGAAAATAAAAGAAGACTGTGTTAAACTTATCTCTATTTTTAGAGGAGGGAGGGAAGTCTTATTTATGTCTGACTGCTTATTACACTCAAGCTCCATGCAGACAGGAAGGCAACTGTTTATCCTCACAGCCTTGTCTGCAGATCAGGACCACACAGGGGAAGGACACAATGTTTTTGTTTATTAAATGACTGAGTGAAGACAGGATCAAACTGTAAGGAATCTATCATGAATTGATTAAGCTAGGTCACGTTAGATCAATATTAGGACTAAAAAGAAATGCACTGTGGAATGGCTTGAGAAGAGTGGAGCAAAAATGTACTGAATTCAGGGTTCCTTGAAAATTATAGTTTTAATTAAAGGAAAATATTTGCATTGTTAAGGGAACATCAACTCAGAGTAAGAAGAAAGAAACCAAACTGGGAAGAGAGACATTTTTAAAGCCATAATTTAAAACTTCATAAATAAATAAACGAAAAAATAATCTATAATAATAACGCTTTTCTCCCATTAACTTTCCATATTCTCTGCCTTTACCTGAGAGGAATCTGCTTGAGCTAACTGTGTGGTGACCCTCAGTATCTGCTGAAGATTCTGTCCTTCATCTTCAACAAGCAGGTGAACCAGCAGTAAGAAGACGTGGGGGGGGATCACTGTGGTGGCAGGGATCAAGGACTCCACTGAAGCCAGCCAGTCACTAGCTGCAGACTCCTCTCCTATGACTTCAAGAATCCTCCAGGCTGTGAAGACTGAGCCATACATGCTGCTTACAGGAAAAGTAAGCCTGCAGGAGATCTGAGAAAGACACAAGAAGGCATTCAAAAATGAGATGAGTATGGGTTTGAAAAATATTCCTATTCCTGACAATCACTCATTTTATAATGCATTATCAAAAGCATTCCCCCAACAACAAAAAAATAGACAGTTTGAGGTCCTGCCAAATGGCTCTCCACCCAAATGTGAGGCAATTGGATCAGACAAAGAGGAAAACAGTTGTTCTATAGAACCTAGGAACACTATCACACAAATTTTTCTCTATTTACTATTCATCTCCTTTTAAGACAGGCGAATTGGATCAATATACAAGATGCAGAGGCAACAGAGTTTGGTAAGATCTATTACCACTTGAAAAAGCCTCAAAGTGACCAACAATGAGAAGAAAAATAGACACCCCATTTCATTTGCCCAGTTCCAGGCTCTTGTAAGTGGCAGCCCGAAGCAGATGGCAGACTTGGACACAGGACAATTCACATTGGTAACAGACAGTGTGTGGATGGGAACAGAGTTGGTTCAGCTTGAGCCTGTAATTCATTAGTAATTGTGAATAATTTGAGCAACAAAATGTAGCCCTAGTTCTAAGTCGAACAAGACCAAGAGATGGTGCTGCATTTCTGCAAATCAAGGAAAAGGCTCCTTGCTAAAGTGTGCCAGTGCCATCAGGTCCAGGGAATACACAAAACTGGGTGACACTTGAGTGGAAATAACTCAGAAGTTACGGGCATTGCAGAAGCATTTGACAATGTCTGCT
>JADRCC010574584.1:0-14483 GCA_019843855.1 Hylomyscus alleni | reverse complement strand
GAGAGAGAGAGAGAGAGAGAGAGAGAGAGAGAGAGAGAGAGAGAGAGAGAGAGAGAGAAAGAGAGAGAATGCAAAGCCACAGTGTGCTTGGCATGGCACTTGCTAGAAATCCCAGATGCTTAAGAGGTAGAGGCAATAGGAGGGTGATGTTAAGGCCATCTTGGGCTACATAATGTATTTCAAGTGAGTCTGGGCTACAAAAGTGATACTCTGTCTCAGAAAACAAGAAAAAGAAAGAAAGAAAGAAAGAAAGAAAGAAAGAAAGAAAGAAAGAAAGAAAGAAAGAAAGGAAGGAGGAAGGGAGGGAGGGAGGAAGCGGATGGAGGGAGGGAAGGAATAGAGACAGAAAGAAAGCCAAAATAGTTATATACTAAAATGTCACTTATCTCATTAAAATTGAAAAGCCGCATCATGCTAAGTGTTGCTGAAGGTATGAGAATAAAATCAGAATTCTTACACATTGCTGATGAAGACATAAAACAATACCATCATTTTGAGGTTAAACATTAATGGGTTGAGTTATCACGTGAATCCACACTGAATATCACTCACAGACAAACAGAAACTGTATCCCTGGAAAGGGCTGTGCAATCATGGTCATGGCAGCCTTGTTGGCAATAATAAAAACAATAAACAAAATATCTGGAGGAGTCCAAACCTTCATCAAGGCATTGCGCCAATAGCCGTATTGGTGGCATGAAGTATTCTCCAAGATAAAATCCTTGAGGGATCATATGTGTACAGAGTATGGATAAAACCCAAAATTATCGTACTGAGTGAATGAAGCAGGGCAGGGCATATTCCACCAGATCTCAGCTTTAGAAAAGCTCCTTTGTTGAGAGCTTTTAGAAAAGCTCATTTATTGAGACAGAAAGTATATTGTTGTTGCTCAGGGGTGCTGGTGGGTAAGGTAACAGACGGGAAAGATGAAAGAAAGGATTCAAGGCAAGTTTGGGTGTGATAGGTGGTTCACTACTCCGTCTGGGGGTTCTTTTTTATTATTGAATGTACACTGGAATATGCACCGTTGATTGCATGGCATCTAATCTTCCATAGAGTTGTTGGGGGACAAAAATACGTCTGGAGAACCAGAGGTTTCCGTGACAACAGCCTATCATTGGCTGTCCTGAGAGTACTCAGATGCTCCTGGCAGGGCGGTGGCCAAGGCTCACCAGGGAAGAGTGCTTGCTGCCAGCGTGTATGCTGGAAGCCTCGGGTGGTGCTGGGAGGAGTACCACAGAAAGGAGGAGGAAGAAGACGGAGATGAGACTCACATGGGGAATGACCTCAAGACGTAACAGCAGAAGCTGAGCCTGGAATGCTAATGCTCTGTGTGAACGGGAAAGGCCGTCTGTCATCCATGCCATGCCTGTCTTACAGGTGGGTGTGCCGGTGCGATTTATGCCAACTTACATAAGCTAGAGCCACTTGGAAGATGGAACTTCAACTGAGAAGATGTCCCCACCAGATTGGCCTGGGGAGAAGTCTGTGAAACATCTTCTTGATTGATGATCGGTGTGGCAGGGCCCAGATCACTATGGGTGGGGCCAGCCCTGAGTTGGTGGTCCCGAATTTTCTAAGAGAGCGGGCTGAGCAAGTCATGAGAAACAAGCCAGTCAGCGGTGTTCCTCCGTGGCCTCTGCTTCAGTTCCTGCCTTGAGTTCCTACCCTGAAGTCCCTCAGTGATATGCTGTTACCTGGAATTGTAAGCTGATAAAAGCCTTTTACCCCCAAGTTGCTTTTGGTCATAGTATTTTAATCACTGCCGTAGAAACGCCTAAGATGTGGGGAAACTGGGAATCAGGAAGTGGAAGGAACTTACCCAGAGACACATCAAGAACGTTGGCACGGCAGCTCAGCCTGCACTTATCTCCTTCCCTCTGAATGGTAAACATGTCAAAATTGGGCTGGGCAGACTGTTCCATGTTAGATAAAGGATTCTGCTGTGCAAATGTGAGGAGCTGGGTGTGAACCCCTAGAACCCACACAAAAGCCAGACGTTGTAGTATGCATATGTAATACCAGTTCCCCTCCTGCAGGGAGATGAGAGGCAGAGCCAGAAGAATCCTTAGGACGTCACCAGCTTGCTGTCTATGTGCCGTGACAGCATGGACAGCATGGGCTGTGGCATACGTGTGCATGCGCAGGCACACACAGATTTTTATTTAAAGCCCGTCAACACTTGCTTTGTCAGGTAGATGTGAATGAGTTCAGGCTCTTCCATACTTCATAGGTGAGACTTTCAGGATGTCATTTGCCTCAAGAGTCATATGTGAAATTGAATGTATATCTGACTGGGGGGGGGGTCTTTCACAGCCCTGGTGAGTGACAGGCAGCCCCTCCTCCATACTTCTAACCTTTGCACCCACTGTTTCACACAGTGGGACAGCAGCACACTTTTAGTTCCCCACTTAAGTTTCCTAGTGATTGACGACCTACTAGATGAAGTTTGCTTTTCCCTTCTGCTTTTTTTTTTGACTTTGAAACCAAGTCTCACTAGGTAGCTTGAGTGAGAGCTACATGTTAACTCCAGGACAACTAAATTAACTCTAGGACAACCAAGTTAACTCTAGGACAACTAAACTCCAGATTAACCAAGTTAACTCCAGGACCACCAACTTAACTCTAAGACAACTAAGTTAACTCCAAGACAATCATGTTAACTCCAAAATTACTGTTAACTACAGGACAACCTTGTTAACCCCAGGACAACCATGTTAACCCTGAACCCACTGAGACCTGCCTGCCTCTGCCTCTCAAGTGCTGGGATTACAGGAATGTACCTCCATGTCTGAATTAGCTACTTCTAGATTCAGCCTGGGCCAGGTGGGGCAATATCTTTCCCATCAGACAGGGGGCATTTTCACTCTGTTTCATCAATCACTTGTCTGCAGAGTCCAACCTTTGACTCTAGGTCTTTCCAGACTTAGGGCTCAGGTTCCACATTTTTCGCATTTTTCACTACAGAGAGGAGCCTTACTTCCTCCTGCCCTTCTTCTTGATCTTTTCCCACAGCCCAGAACTTCCAAGACTGCTTTCAACAGGCATCTGAGAGCCACATTCCACTAATTTTGCTATGACAAAAGGGGTTTGCGAAGCCCCTTGGAAGCGCCCATCCTGCTCTTCAAGGAGGATTCCGGGACTCCGGACACTACAGTTCCTCCTGAAGTCCCTCTTGCTGGCTGGCAAGCAAAGACATCAGTCCTTAACTCCTGCTGGCAGCTCAACTTGATTGAGTCTCTTCTGAGTCACCTCCCCGAGGTGCAAATCATGGTGATTGGGTTCCAGAGGGCACTTTATACAAGTGAACTGATCCTTGCACCTTTAGGGGAAACAGAACATCCTATAGACAGGAAGGTGAGGGGTTGGCTAGTTTATTTTTGGAGGTAAAGGCTTTAGAGACCATCAGAAACTCTTGCATGAATGAGGGATAAGTTATGAGATGAAAAGCAACTTGGAACAGGCAGTACCAGACCCTTGTGCTACACAGACCCACATGGTGACCCTACCTGCTGCAGATCCTGGGCGTGGATGACTTCTGTGCCTTTTAACTGTTCAGCAAAGCTACAGAGAATGGGCACCATTTAGATTCAGGCTCAGAGTGACATGCTCATCATCCTATCTATACCCGTAGGCCTGGTGAACGTATCTGTACCCATAGGCTTTGTCATTGTATCTATACCCATAGGCCTGGTCGTTGACTCTTTATCCATAGGCCAGGTTCCCTCTGAAAACAATCGCCTGCTGGACCAAGTATCAAGTTTACATCTACAGCACATTCTGGGCATGTTCCCCCTGCTTCCATTACAGGAAATCAAAGCCAGACAGAATCTTCTTGACTCCGTCCGGATCTTCCAAGCAGCCAACACTGGAGTTCCATTGGCAGGAAACCCACACCAAGAATGCAGGCTCCATTGACTGAGGCAACTATAATTGCTTTCCATGACCATAGAGGACTGGTCATGAGGGCTGTGGGCAGGTAGCTGTCCAAGTGGTGAGTGAACTCTGGAGTCCAGCTCGGACAGATCTCTCTCTCTCTCAGGATCGCTTTCAATTATGTCGCTTAGTGTCTACTCTGTTCCTTCACCTTTATTGAGCTGGAGATGAAGGCTCTGCTGAGTCCAAGGCCATTTTTTGGGTTTTTGTTTTTGTTTTTGTTTTTGTTTTTGTTTTTTTGAGACAGGGTTCTCTGTATAGCCCTGGCTGTCCTGGAACTCACTCTGTGAACCAGGCTAGCCTTGAACTCAGAAATCCACCTGCCTCTGCCTCCCAAGTGCTGGGATTAAAGGCGTATACCACCACTGCCTGGCTTCCAAGGCCATTTTTAGAGGGAGAAGTTGACGTCACAGATAGTAGAAGGTGACAGCAGAGAAGGTCCTTGAGATTGGGTGGGATGGACAGGCAGCAGGCATTTGAATGCTGAAGGAGGAGGCTGCCTGGGGGCCATTAGAATGAATTTGTCAATCGTCTGCAGGACATGACTAGCCAGATGAGACTCCCTAGAGAGGCAGCTCATCATTCATTCATTCATTCATTCAATCATTCATTCATACCTTCTCTGTCTCACTCTTCTCAATTCTTCATGTCTGTTATAGCTCGAAAATGAAATGTCCCACAGGTTCATGTCTTGGACACTTGGTCCCTAGATGGTAGCACTATTTGGAATGGTTTAGGGAATTCAAGGAACTCAATCCAGCTGGAGGATTAGGTCACTGGATGATTGTCCCTTTGATGAGGCCTGGTCCTCTCAGTCCCTCTCTTATCTGTGTGTCCTGTTTGCTATGGTGCGAAGCAGCCACTTCACATCCTCGCATGTGCCTCTGCACAGGAACCATGGTATTTCTGCTCGAGTGCACGAGGCCCAGCAAGGCCCGAACCTTCTGGAACCATGAACCTGGGTCATTCCTTCTCTGTGAATCTATTCTCTCAGGTCTTTGGGCCTCAAGTAAGTAAACATAACACCGTCCCTTTGCTGACATCAAGTGCTGCGTGGCAGGCACACGGGGATGGGAATTCACCATTCATCTTCAGGAGTCTGGTTCTGATCGGGGGCGCAGGATAATGGAGCCTGGAGAAGTAACATCAACATTGGCATAGGAAAGAAGCCTGAAGGCAAAGACTGGAAGCCCTGACCCTCCTGGCTTCATCCAGCCAATGGAGCATGCTCAAGAAACTCCCTCAGCATGAGAGAGGCATGTGCTGTACAAATAATCTATACGTGGTCATGACACCTCTCCTACCCGTACCTCCACACCTTCACGGCCTAGCACTTTGCAACACATGCCTTCCTCTTAGATCATTAACCCACTTCAGTTCTCAGGAGTATTTTCCTTTATCAATAGACAATCTATTCAACCCCTATTTCTATTTTTTAACCAAATGTCCCTGGTGCACATTTTGTCCTAGGACATAGGAGCCTGGCATTGGGTACCTCTGAGCTCAGATCTATACTGATTAAAACTCCATGGTGAAATGTTCCTAATAGATATCAGAGCACTGTACCACACAAAGGCAAGTGGAAGAACATTTGTTTTGTTTTGTTTTGTTTTATTTTGTTTGAGGCAGGGTCTTATGAATCTCTGAGCTAAACTCAAACTTAAATTGTCTGTATTGCTAAGGATGACTTTGAACACCTGGTCCTCTGGCCATCACCTTCTTGGTGCTGAGAGAGTTGGTGTGTACTGCCATACTTGGTTTTATGAGGTGCTGGTTGTTGTATTTTATAAAAATAGAGAGAGAAGGAATATGTTTGGTGGATATGTAGTCAGGTGTGGGGGAAGGGTGTGCCTCTGCAGACCCATGCGGAGGCATCCCTTCCCCCTGAGGGACCAGTCACACAATGGTATGGTATAGTATAGAATAGAGTTTGTTCAGGGCATGGGGAGGGGAGTTGAGAGGGTAGTAAAGACAGAAAAAGGCAGAGAGAGAGAGTAGAGATGTAGAGGAGTAGAGGCTGGCCATGAGCACGTGGAGAGAGAGGGGGGAGGGAAAGGGGGGAAGGGGCCAGAGGACAGAGGGAGAACAGGAAGGCAAGAGACAGAAGAGGGGCAAGCAGCCCCTTTATAGTAAGTCAGGCACACCTGGCTGTCGCCAGGTAACTGTGGGGCGGAGTCTAGACAAAATGCTAACACTGATGATCGGACAAAGGCTTCATGAAGTCGAGCAATCACTCTACCAACTGAACTGCTTCCACAGCCCAAGACATTTATCTGTGCTTTCTTCCGCACATGGTGTAGTATTCTTGGCAGCTGCTCTAAGCTCAGACCAGTTCTGGAGCTAGCAATGACAGTGACCACGGACGGAAGACACCTCCCGACTGGGGACCAAATGAAACTGGTTTCTGTCTCTCTGTCCATCAGACCAGAGCAGTGGAGATGATGGGGGCAGGAGGTGACAACTGGATCCTGATCAGAACCCTCCTCACATTCTCCATTAACTCCTTTTGTGCATCCCCTGCTTGGAATGGCAAGATCTATCCAGTGGTCCCACAGTCATGAGATGTAGTGCTGTGGGACAGCTAGAGGAGAAGCTAAGATGTGAGTGGTTTTCATCCCAAGTCCCCCCCCCCCTTCCCATCTATCCCTTGGTGAAGCCTAGAACCCAAGGCAGCCAGGCTTCCCCCAGGAAAGGTGTCATATCACAGTTCCTAGGAGGTGCTGGTGGATCCAAGGTAGGATTTCCAGCATGCCTTTCCAGCAAGTGCCCAGAGATCTTCGACTGTACATGGGAGCCAGATAGTTCTTAGGGCAGAATGGAGAGGGGAGGAAGGAGTGAAGCGAGAGGAGCCGGGGGAACGGAAGAGGCCTGGAGGCTGTAAGGAGGGCGAGGCAGACCACTTAGGTATCCCAGGATCCTGCTGCAAGAAGAAACTATAGCAGCAGAGATGGATGAGTTCCCTGGGAAGCAGCCGCATACCGTCAAGTTTCTCCCAATAGAGTGCATTAAAGGGATAAACACAGCCCAGGAAGGTGCCCTCCTTGCTTGGAGCTAAGTAAATGCAGCATTTCCCAGAAGGTGCCTGTGCCTGCCCCAGGGGAGACCAGAGATGGGTTTAGACTCCCATTGTCCTTGAGGAAGAGCCTCACAACCTGTTCTCTCATACAAACAGGCCAGGTCAGTATCCTCTGTGAGGAAGCATCAGGTAAAGATGGCCCCAGAATGTCCCCTGCAACCCCACAGAGGACTCAGTGCCTGGAGAGCGTTTACATCAGATTCAGGGTGGAGGTGGAGCAGAACTGAGTAGCCAGGCAAGACCAGAGAGACTCAGGCTCAGCTGGGGAGTTGACATGGGCTCTGGCTCAGCAGCCTGTATGCCTTGCTTGCATCCATCCTCAGGGAAGGAGATAAGTCCTGCAGACCTGCATCCCAGCCAAGCTCAGCTTAAAGCAACTGACCTCTCACCTAGCCGTGGTCCAACAATGATAGTATGTTGTTCTAATTCAAAACACTGCTTATAGGGCTGTGTTGTTGCACAGCAGCAGCTGACTGATACAAATGCCTACACTGTGTCAGGCACAGAGGGCACATCATCTTCATAGCTCCTGCCTTCCTGGCCCTTAGGGTCAGGACAGACAGACAGTGACCAAATCGCCACTGAATAAGCATGGTGCCCAAGATGAGAGGCAGGCATGGAGCAGTGACTAGAAGGGAACAAGGTCAATTAGGGATAGTCCCTGGAAGAAGGAGACCCGTGTGCTAAGAGTGTAATGATTCTGAGTTCGAGGACAATCTGTTCTACAGAGCCAGTTCAGGGTGACACAGAGAAACCCTGTCTCAAAAAGCAAAACAAAAAACCAACCAAACAAAAGTAGTAGGTGTCATGGGCCAGGGACAGATGAGACAGCAAGATGCAACAACAGTTGTTTTGGGGTTTACCCGTACCCCAAGACTCTGATGAAGACTTGCTGCTACTCAACCATGACCATGGCCTCCTGTCACCATGATGCCCCGCTGAGCCACAGGCCCAGAGCAGTGACATTACGACATCAACAAATTGTGAACTGAGCCCTCCAAAACCCCGAACCAAAATAAGCCCTCCCTCCTCCAGGTTGCTTCCCTCGGGTATTGGTGGCTGTGGTGAGAAGCTGACTCACACAAAGAGAGAAAGCCAATGTTTAGGGGCCCTTTAAAGCCTGTCTCTTTAATGATCTCATCTCTACTTGACAACACGCAGATGAGTTTCAAGTGTGTTTGTTGGGATCCTTGGGGTTACAAATGGCAGAGACTCAACCCAAACTGGCTTTACCAAGTAGGAAATCCAACAGATGACATCACTGGGTCTTTCATCCCTCTGCTCTTCCTCCCACAGCTCCCCTCCTGCTTTCCTGAGTTTCTCCCGGGAGCCCTTCTCCCCTGGTGTTGTGAACTTCTTCAGGAAGAAGCAGGGGAGGAGCGAGGCTCACAGCCATCCTCGGCGCGTTCACACCCTCCCACGAGGCTCTAGGAAAAGAGTGTTGCTCTCTACAAGTGACATCCTAGGAAGGAACTGTCACACGCCAACTCCAGGATCCTGTGCCATGCCACACATGGACACCGGGCACTCTAACTTCCTAGCCTTCCCTCCATCTCAGGAGACAGCGTGAGCTGCAAGTATCAGGTGCCAGAGTTCTCATTTGCACCTATGTTCTCCGGGGCTCCTTGCCATCCACCTTCTGGTTCTGTTCCACCACTGGAAGGTTGCAGAGGAAGCTGGGAGGAGGGGATATCTGTAGACTGTTCTTCTCTTCTTTCTGGCAAGTCCAAAGGGAGGCAAACTGATTGAGTGCTGGTCCTGGCAACAGATGAGGGGCCAGCAGAAGCTACCCAGAGTGGGAATGTCTTGGGCCATAGTGGACTGTGACTACATCAGCTATGGGGGCAGAGGAAGGAAGTGCTGGGCCTGTATCCCTCTTTCCTGAGTATTCTCTATAGCTGGGGTAACAGCAATATCCCCACGTCACCTTTTCTGGTGTTTCAGTTACCTTAATTATTCAACTTCATGAAGACAATGGGAACTAGCAAACCTCAAAAATGAAATCTGCCAGCTCATTGCATGTTTATGGATCCCACTGTGATGGCTACACCTCGCAGCATGGCTAACAGGAGCAATCGTGGACTGCAAACCCCCAGGAATGCAGAATGGACCTGATGCATGCATGAACCTTGTGACCATGGGAGACTTACAGCTGGTGCCACTGAGACATGAGACTTCAGCATTCCCCACACTATCCCCTGGGGTCTGAGTTGTCACTAATGGAAGAGGGGACAGTGACTGACAAACGGACCATTGCAGTCGCAGGGTGGTGATTCTCTGGAGCCCGTGGGTGCGTCTCTGTGTCTGGGGAGGAAAGGGAAAGCGGGCAAGAGAGATGAAGCGTCAAAGCCAGGCTGGGGAGGGCTGTGAATCCCCAAATGGCACGTTGGATTCGTTCTGGGACTGGAAGGGAGACTATTGTCTGTGGGGTTATGGCTCCAGTTTGAGTTCAAGGTCAGCCTAGTGGCCACAACAGAGACATAGCTGAAGGGAAATGAGTGTTCAGCGGAGACGTCATCCAGAATGGAGCCTGGGACTGGAGAAGGGACGTGGGGTCAAGGGAAGAGCCCAGCTCTGCCTCTGCCCAGCTATGAGACTTGAACAGCTACTTAGTCCTCCTGGGACTTCCTCGGCCATCAGGTGGGCTCCCAGTTCCATTCTGAAAGCCTGGAACGTCCAGGGCCACTTCCTGGTGAGCCTGGCGAGAGATCTGCTCTTGTCTTTGCCATTGAGGACATTCTACCTGCACCACATTCTGCTGGGGCCTGCTTCTGGTTCTGAATGCTGGGAAATGGCTACCTGAGCAGAGGGTCAGGGCAGGCTGATATATGTCAGGGTCCTGGGCCCCAGCAGCCCCTGGGGGAAAAGGTGTGTGTGGAGGTGAACTTGGGCACTGATTGAGTTCCTCTGATCATCTTTGAGAGCAGAAGTACAGGCGTGCTGAGCTTGCTCCGCCCACCACGAGGAGCCTATGGACCTTTCATCAACCCCATGCCCCTCAAGGAATGGATGTTTAGAGTGGGTGACAGCAGCTCCCTTCACACTCCCCAGACTTCCCCAGAGAATGGTATCTGGGAGTCGAGACATACTCTTGACCTCACCAACTTACCCATGAGCACTCAGTCCCGGCCTGGCCTTTGCTGGCTTGCCCGTATCCTGGCTCATAGGTTTGAGTGATGATCGCTGAGTGCGAGGAGAGAGGTGCTCAGGGTTCTAGCTGTAGCACCCACCACTGGTGAGGAGAGAGTGGACCCCCACTCCTGGGATAGCCCCCCAACTTCCCGAGTTATTCAACTCCTCCACTTCCGAGTCAGAAAGGGCCTCAGACCATCCATTCTCTCACCTCCGAGCACAGAAGTCTGGTGAAGTAGATCAGTGACTCATACTGAGGCCTCTAGACCCCCCCTCCCAACACACACCGGGTGCCGACGCCACAGCCTCTTCCGCCCCTCGCTGTCCTTTCACTCCAAGCGGGTGCTGCTCAGCCCAGACTGCATCCGCTGCGTGGTTAGGTGTGTGTCTCCTTCGCGGTGTGATGTCTGGTTTTTATTTAAATGACTTGTGAGAGAAGGACAGAATTACGGCCCTCAAGGGAAGAGAGTGTCTCAGGAGGCTAGGTGTGTCCACCCCCCACCCCCCCGCCTCCGTCCTTCCCATCAGCTGAAGCAAACAATCAGGGGCAGTTAGATTTTCCTATTTCTCATTTTCTACTTCAACAGATATCTCCGACGGAAACTGACTGGCATTTTCTGCACGTGACAAGTAATAGCTTAGTCTTATTTCTAAGTGATCCCCATAAATCTAAATTACAGGCCGACACGTAATTAATGAGCAACACAGCCCATGGCTGATCTGTTTACTTCCAGCCCACATCCCTTTTCAGAGGAGTCTTCTCTTTGTAAAAAAAAAGAAACATATTGTTTTCATTTGTGGTGTGTCTATGTGCCTACACCTGAGTGTGCCAGACTGCCACAATGCTCAGCCCCATGTGTGTGTGGTGGGGGAGTCAGAGGACAGTTTGCAGGAGTCAGTTCTCTCCTTCTGCCATGTGGCATCTTGGGGACTGAGCTCAGGTTATCAGGTTTGATGATGGCAGACACCTTAACCCACTGGGTTTTATTCGATCATGGGTGTAAAGGGGTAAAAAATTAGATCAGATGGCCCTGGCCAGCTGCCAGGCCACCAGGAGGCTCCTTCTGAGACCTAAGGTGCCCACCTGAGTGCAGATGTCTCTGCTTCCCTGGCCCCCAGAGCATCCTTTTAGGAAATGGATGCTGTGACTGTAGAGGCATCTGTGTGGCTCTGATGGTGGCCTCACTGTGTCTCCAGCCTGGAGGTGTGGTCCTCACGGGCCTGCTCCCCTCCTTCTAATGCCGTGACTGAGGCCTTCCCATCTCTCCATCCGGGTGCTTCTCTCTGTCCTACCCCTCCTGCCTGGTAGGTCCAGGGGACCACGGTGTCAACCTGGATCGACCCATCGGCTCACTGTACAACTCCCTTCCCACCCCCCACCCCCGCATCGGGGACAACAGCAGCATTGTGTGACATTTCCTGGATAGAGGTGAGCAGGGCTCTATGCGCCCCAGACGGGGGCACCAACAGGGAAAGCATTTCCACCTAAGTTTTGTGAGTGAACCCGTGAGTTTGCTGCGGTTATTTACAGTAGTGTGGGCCGGGGTTCTGTTTGTTTGACTGACTGATTTTTTTCCATTGTATGGGTGAGTCAAAGTCAGATAGACGTGACAGTGTAAAACCCACCACAGCATGGATGACGACTCACGAAAACTGCATCCCCAGAGCATCCTGCACAACCTGCACAGCTGCTTTGAAATGTGCCTCTTCCCAAGCATTTTAAGTTACATGAGTCTTGCAAACCACCCTCCTGACTCCAGGACAGAAAAAATAGTGACACGACACTCACCCCCCTTCCCCTGGCTCTCACATTCCTTCTGCCCCCGCCTTCCTTTGAGCTTAGAGGAGGTCTTGTCGATGTCTGGTTATTTTTCTTTATCTATGGCTGAGCATTAGACCACTGTGACACAGCAACGGTCACTTGTACTCAGGAGCTGGAACAATTATGAGTCTCTGAGGTACAACACTTACCACACACACACACAAATGAAATTCCCCTCCGTGACTGACCAAGGCATAACACAAATATTTAAACAGCAGGTTGAAAACTATGGCTGTAGCTCAGTGAAGTCCTTTCCTGGTGCACACCGATCACTGGGCTCAATTCCCCCAGCACGGCACGAAACAGCATGGAGTGTCAGCTCCTGTTTGTAATCCCAACCCTTACCTGTAATCCTAGCACTTGGGACTCTTGGTTCAAGGTCATCTTCAGCACATAGTGACTTTGATGTTGTATGAGACCTGTTACAAAATGAATAGGCAAGCTAATGAATGAAATAATAATGAGGAAATCTGTCAGGCACAAAACAGTAGCGATGCCTCCCAACTGAAGCATAGGGGCTACTGAGCCACAGCTCCTGGTTCTGGCTTACAGTCCCAGGTCTCAGCAATAAGGGCTTCCCACCTAGCCCTGGCATTCAACCAACAGCACTGAGGTCCTGGTTTGCTTCTTCTTCCCATGGCTGTGATAAACACACTGACCAAAACCAAGTTGAGAGAGAAAATAGTTTCTCTTACAGATTATAGTCCCTCACCAAGGGAAGGAGGAGCGGAAGAAGAGACCACGAAGAAGTGCTGTCTGCTAGTTTGCTCCCTCTGTACCTCAGCTAGCTTTCTTATTCAGAAGGTCCATTGCCCAGGGATGGCACCACCTACAATGGGCCAGGTCCTCCTAGCAACTGAGAGAATGCCTCATCGATCAACCACAGGCCAACCCAATGGGGGCAATTCCTCAATTGAGCTTTCTGCTTCCTGGGTGTGTCAAGGTGATAATTGAAGCTATCTATGGCAAGTGACTGTAGCTCTTACAGTTTGTGGGGCCTCGAGAGCCTCCATTGCCAACAAGTCACAGGAAGGCAGCTTCCCCAGGCATCAGATGCTTCTCCCAACAAGCTCATGGCTCCCGACAGTGCCTTCCCCGTCCTCACAATGCGCCTTCAGTCTGTCTCCTTAACTACTTCTTTACTCTTCTTCCAGATGTTTCCACAAGACACTTGAAGTTTCACATTGCAGAAAGATACCTTTATACAGAGGGTAGGCGGGATGTCCAAAAGCTACCACTCTCTGCTCCAGGAAAATGCCAATTGGTCTTAGACAGCTAAAGAGACATCGAACAAGAAATATTGACAAGGTCCAGGAGAGTGTGACAAGATTCCTTCCCTGCATCGACTGTTTGGTCAGGAGAGTGACGCCCCATCTAGCTATCCATCATGCCATCCATCATCACACAATCATATTTCTCAACCTACCAGAATCCTCATCCCGGAGTGTTCCTACTTTACTGCTGCAGGGTTGCTGGGCTTCTCCACACCCCAAATGGGCTCTGTGTGGCTACTTGTGGCTAGGCTTTGCTCAGCTCAGGAGATGCAGAGCCACACTCCCACCTGCTGGGACTGCCTGCCCCTGGAACCAGCTTGGCAGTACTGGCAGGTTCCTAGCCAGCATTGTAGCCATATCTGACTGTTGAAAGACCCTGGGCTGAGCAAACAACCTTGACTCCCAGGAGATGTTTTCTGCAGGAGAGAAATGCGCACTACGTACTCTGGGGAATAACTGTCTCCCTCTAGGACAAGCGTATTTTTTCCCTCTGTGCTGTTTGATTTTTTTACGTGTTCCATAAACTGTTTCGGAGGTTTTAAAGCCTTCCAGAGGCTCACTAGGAGCCGTTCGTCTTTCTCCTAATTCCATCCCCCCCCCTCAGAACTCAGGCTGGCACAAAGCTCCACACATTTGCCTTCTAGTCACCCTGACAGGACCCTCTGCCTCCCTCTCCCTCCCCATGTCCGTCCCTCCCCTCTCTCCCCCTCCCCTCTCTCCCCCTCCCCTCTTTCCCCCTCCCCCCTCTCACTCCTTCATCTCCTCTTATGTGATTTGATATCTTATAAATCTGATTCATATGCCAGTTTAATCATTCACATATTTCAAGGGCCCTCCCATCCCATAAAGATTGTCCCTCTATAAAGTCCCATGCTGGTTCTGACCCATGGTGACCATACCTCTTTCTTTTTAAAGACTCGTCGTTTTTATTATATATATATATATATATATATATATAAAAAATAAAAAAAAAAAATAATATTATATATATATGTCTGTGTCTATGTCTGTATATCATATGTATTGCCGCTACCCATGGAGGCCAGAAGAAAGTGTCAGGTCCTCTGGAACTGGAGTTACAGATGGTTGTGATACATCATGGAGGTGCTGGGACTCAAACCCAGGTCCTCTGCAAGAGCAACAAGTGCTCCTGTGCTCCTGGCCTCTGAGTCAACCTCTCCAGCCCCTTAACCTCCATGTTCCCTCTTCTGTGGCTCTGTGGTTAAGAGCACTCGCTGCTCTT
>JADRCC010574583.1:0-14348 GCA_019843855.1 Hylomyscus alleni | reverse complement strand
TTTTTCGAGACAGGGTTTCTCTGTATAGCCCTGGCTGTCCTGGAACTCACTCTGTAGACCAGGCTGGCCTCGAACTCAGAAATCTGCCTGCCTCTGCCTCCCAAGTGCTGGGATTAAAAGTGTGCGCCACCACCGTCCGGCCCCAGCCTGGATCTTAAGTGCTCTTTGGGGGTGATTCATTAACGAGCAGGTGATAGTCAACAAGATGTCACCTGACATCACCAGTGACTTCAGCCCTTACAAAGGGTTGACATCTCCCCTCAACATCCCTTACAAAGTGTTCCCATACCCTCCCTACCCTGGAGGCAGGGCTCCAAGGAAGGAGACCTAGGAAGAGCAGGGAGGCTCACCATGGCCTCCCGATACTCTTTGCTCTTCTCGTTGCGCTTGGTGTCGTAGATGGAGATGGTCAGCGTATGTGCCTCCTCTTCCTCTTCACGAAGCTTCAAGATCTCCAGCACCTTGATCGGACATCATGGAGGATGTGCATCATGAAGGCCCTCTCTCCCTGCCACCGCTGCTGTCTGGTAGGACCTTACCTCCAGCTCTGACTCCCAGGCCTGATGCCGGGACAGCTTTTCTTCATTCTTCAGGTGAATCATGGTCTCATACTGGTAGAGGAGTTTCTTGGTGTGCTCCATTGGCTCGACCTGAGGCCAGAACCACCACAGTGACAGGAAAGCTGCACCAGGGCAGGTCTAGGGACCACTTGGTTTAAATCTACTCCCTTTTTCTAGCTGTTTGACCTCAGGCAAGGTGCTTAACTTAACCTCTCCAGACCTCAGGATCCTTCTCTCCAAAATCATAGTAACGAAGAGGGACCAAAGAAAGATGCAGAGGGGCTTATGGTTACGCTGTTAGAATAGGAAGGCGAGACCAACCTAGATTCTAAAGCATAAGAATATCCTGCCACCTTCAGGAGAGGTCCCTGGGATCTGGGGTCTAGGTTCCCCAGAGGTTCCCCATGAGGAAGTCTCAGCTGGCTGGGTTTTCATTTTGGTGGAAATGGGATGGTTTTCAGAGCCGCTGCAAGGGGAACGTCCTCCGATGGGAGCTTTGTATGTTCCCAGGGAAAGAGATCGACTTCCCACAGGGGTCCAACAGAGGAGTCTTAACAGAAATCTGACTTAGGGTTTCTCAAGTTACCTGAAGATGCTTGCAGGCACAGATTTTAGAGTATGCCCGCATCCATTCTGTGTGCCACGTGGTCACCAACCCACCTCGTAGCTGATGCACATGTCTGGCGTCATGATGATCTTGTTTCCCTTGCTGTCAACCTCCGTGCGCCGCAGGAACTCTCGCTTGGATGCAGTGATGTAGTCGTCGCGGCAATGGTAGCGAAGCTGGATGCGCTCCTCCGCTATCAGAAACACGCGCTCTGCCACATCCTCATCCGCAGGTTTCTCTGGATTGCGGAAGAACCGCTCTGTGATTTTCTGTGTGGCCAGAACATACAGAGGAGGGAGGGGGGATTTCTGTGTATGCTCTGTGTGTATGAAGGAAGGACTCTCAAGACCCACGAGTCCAGGGGTGCGAGTTGTTGATCTGCCCTTTCTGCCAGACAATGGAGTCTATGACCCCTGTGGGTTCTCAGGACCCAGCTTCACATGGTGTCGGTCCTTTCTCCAATTTCCTCCACAAGACTCTGCTTGTCTGCTTCTAGAGGTGAGGAGCTCTCCACCTCTCCAGATAGCCTGTCCCATTATCAGATAACCCTTACTATGGAAAGGAGCATCTCTGGTATGTGATCAGGAAGTTCACTGCCAAGAACTTTGTAGCATCTTAGAGGAAACAAAGCTCAATTTGTTTTTCTGTCTCAAATCTTGGGCTCACTTGAACCTGGACCTCACTGGTTTGGCTTGACTGGCAGGCCAACAAACCCTACATTTGCCTCCCTGGTACCAGGATTACAGATACGAGTCACGGTGCCAGACTGTTTTCATGGGTGCTGGGGATTAAACCCAGGTCTTCGTGCTTAGAAAGCAAACTCTTGGGGGCTGGTGAGATGGCTCAGCGGGTAAGAGCACCGACTGCTCTTTGGAAGGTCATGAGTTCAAATCCCAGCAACCACATGGTGGCTCACAACCACCCATAATGAAGTCTGATGCCCCCTTCTGGGGCGTCTGAAGACAGCTACAGTGTACTCATTTATAATAATAAATAAATCTTTAAAAAAAAAAAAAAAGAAAGAAAGCAAACTCTTTACTGCATGAGCTATGTCCTTGGCTCGTTGAGATAGGATTTCATGTGGCTCAGCCTTGGACTCCCTATGTAGCTGAGGATTGTCTTGAACTCTCCACCCTTCAGCTACCACCTCTCAAGTGCTCGGATTAATTGTCCAGCTATGAACAAACCTACTAGTCCACAGTAACATCGGAGAGAGGTCATTTGAGACATTTTTAAGTTTCTTTAGTTTCCCATATTTCCAGATGTCTGGTTATTACATGTGTATTTGTTCATTACAGTGGGGAAACCGTGCTTCTTTGTCTAGTGGCTGGGGACACAGCTTGGCTCTAACAAGCCCAGGGGTCTGCATTTGTTAAAGTGGTTGCTTCATATTTAGAACCCTGGCAAAATTACAGGCATTAATAATCATCCCAGAGTCAGGGTTTCCCCTGACTCCTCTGTCTGCCAGAGAGGGTGGACAGCCAGTCCCCAGCCCAAGTGTACTCTCACCACCATGGGCCTCGGGTTGGACTCCACACTGTTCTGGGTGAGCTTCTTGACTCTGGGTCCAAAATTGATGTGTCGATAGGAGAGGAAGTCTGAGCGGCCTTGATAGTACTCAGTCATTGTCATGGGCGTCTCCTCCCGCTTTACCAGGCCATCCACACGGATCATTTTATAAAACTCCATGACGCGGTCCATCTCAGGTAGCATAGACTTATATGAGTGCACTGACAGGGGCAGGGCAGAAGGGGAGAGGGGAGGGGTTGAGTGGGCATCAAGAGCTGTGGCAGCTGGCTCTGTAGCCCAATCCTAGGCCCAGGGGGAGGGGTGTTCTGAAGAATACATGAGTATCAGTCGTGTACCCAACCCCCACCATCTGGGCATTCCAGTTACATCTAATTTTTTGTTTTTATGAACAACACCATGATGAACAACCATAGCATACATTTATTGTTCTTGCTCAGCCTTTACTAAGAACATATTCTCATCAGAGGAATTACCCGGTCAAGATGTGCTCACATTTTAAGGCCATTAATATTGCTGTTTCGCGATGGACCATGGGGCCTCAGACATGCTAAGCACGTGTTCTACTACTGAGCTACACCTCCATATTATTACACATTTAGCTCACTTAGTCTTAAGAGAAGAGGGACTGAGCCTGGCAGTGGTGGCACACGCCTTTAATCCCAGCACCTGGGAGGCAGAGGCAGGTGGATTTCTGAGTTCAAGGCCAGCCTGGTCTACAGAGTGAGTTCCAGGACAGCTAAGGCTACACAGAGAAACCCTGTCTTGAAACCCCCCCCCCCAAAAAAAAAAGAGGGACTTGCTGATATCCATGAGGAACTACTTTCTGCTGCTTTCAGCCCCCAGCACACATATCAGGTTAGGACCATTTACCCCCACATAGGTTGTGGCATGGTCCCTTCTTGGTTTAATCTTGAAAATTTCAACTCCCAAATGTGGTTGGTTTCTTTCCAGGCTTTTCTCTGCTGAGGTCTGGGGTAGGATGTGGACCTCAGGAGGCATATTCTTTCTTTCCCCTCTTCCCAACCTCATGGGCCCCCTAGCCATAGAGCCAGACAGTGGCCACCCTGCTCCTACATTTGCCTTCTTGGTGATGCTGGTTGACTTTACGGCCCAGCATTCTTAGACCCTTCACATGGGACCCATATCACGTGCCCTCTGTTGGAGATTCTTGGCCTGATCCCAGGCACAGAACAGCGTGTGGCCCTGGCTTTGACTTTCCTAGAGAGCCAATGGCTGTGGTGTCTTCCCTTTCTGAGCTTCCTCAGCTGCCCACACACCACCTTCTCTTACATAGTCAGAGGTAATGCCCATGCTTGCCACCCAAGAACCTCCGTGATGCCTATCGTCCATTCTTCCCATCAGTGTCATCATATGTAGATACCCCTTCCCCATGGCTCTTGGTCTGCCCAGCCATGGAATCCACATACCACACAGAGCTTGGGGATGGCCTGGCTTGAAGTAGTCCACGTGTAGGCCTGTGGTCTTGTTTATATGCTTCAGCTCCAGCATATCCTCCCGGTTCTGGTACCATTCCTTTATCTCCAGAACCTTTGTGCCTGTGGGGACACAGGGACGGTTGCTGCAGGCGGACCAGCTCCTCTGGCCTCTGCCACACAGACACTAAAAAAGTAGAAGTGTTTTACCCCGAGTCACCAAGCCTGGCATTTGGTTGTTCCCCCATTCCGTGCCCCCAAGGTGTCTTACACTGTTGGTCCTCGTAGGTGGTAAGGCGACACACCAGACCATTTTTGTTGAGGTATGGGGACCACTTCTCCAGCTGTGCCTTCTTGTACTGTATCACTTTCTTCCCACTGGGGCAACGGGTCTCAAACTCTGTGGATGTAGAGGGAGCTGGGGTCTTTCCTTCCACCCTTCCTGGATGCTCATCCATTGTCTGCATTGCCTATAAAGTGCCTCCAGGCCCAGAACCAGCTCCAAGGAGGAAGAAAATACTCACCAGTACTGGCTTCAACTCTTCCCAAGGTATTTTTGGACCAGCCAGCATCCCAGAGCTACAGAGAATCATATCTGTGATCTAGTCACTCCTTTCCCCTGCCAGGCCTTCATCACTGAGAACAATGTGCTAGAATGACATCTGATCCTTCAAAACCCAGCCCCAATGACCATTTTGCCTCCATCTCATATCTAGGATGTAATAGGTGCTCCTACCCCAGCGTTCATGACCACTTCTGTAGCACTTTGCCACCTGCTGGAACAGCCTATGCCCTTCTTCTGATCTAGGCATTTCCAGGTGGACATATGTAGACATTGGGCAAAAGAAAACCCAGTCTCTTGCTTTCTTTGCCTATTTTTTTCCTGTGGCCTGGCCCCATTGCACCATATACTCCATATTCTGCCCATGGCCTCCTCTGAACAGAGGATCTGGGAAAGGGAAGAAAGAGGCCACGTCCCGGACCTTGGTGCTCATGATGTTAACAGTCCAGTTGTGTGCCAGAGAGTGTCAGGCTCTGGGCACAGAGCTGGCAGGGTGTGGAGAGGGGGTGGAGAGAAGGGCCCAGGATGCCTCTCTGGCTTCTCTGCTGAGTTGTAGGCCAAGAACCAGGGGATGACAGAGACCTTCTGGGGTGATCTCAATCTGGGAGACCCACGAAGACGGCATGTCAAAGCTCTTATCCTCATCTTCTTTGCCCTGTGAGGAAAAGTGGTGGTTGCTGGCCGGGGCCTTGGAGCAGAGGCCATGGCACAGCTCTGCCCCTGACCCCAGACCCAGACTTGCTAAGGGGACTGTCAGTTTCCCCGGAAGAACAAGAGGTCAGAAGATGACCCAGGATAGGGGAGGAGAGGTCTGGGTGGACCCCTATTCCCTGCTTGCCTGGTCTAAGATGGTAGCACCTGCTCTCATACCCCACCCTTCCAGCCAAACCACCTACAGCCATGATGGCTACTCAGAGAGGGGATCCTGAATCAGAGGGAGCCAAACCTTTGTACCTAGTGTCAGGTAAGGAGGGCTGGGTAAGTTTTTCATCCACTGTAAGCCTAGATTTCCTTAGTTGTTAACTGGGCGTCTTGGGAAGACTAACAGATGTTGTGAATAAGTCTTGGGCCCTGCACGGCTGTTCTTCCCTGGTCTGTGAAATAAGGCCTGGTCTAGACAAATGATCCTCAAAGATTTTCGGTGTGTATGTATACAGTGTTCAGACCTTGGACGCTTGCTCATCTAATTGTGACTTCTGAGATCATGCAAGGTGATCAGTCAGCAGTGGACAATAGCAACTTTTTTTTTTTTTTTTGAAACAGCACAGGAATCCCAGGTCTGGTCCTACAGCTGAGTGCTGGCTCTCGTGATGTATTGTCTGTCCATGTTGGAGGGACTAGGTTTCTCATTCCAGGGATGTGACAGGGCTTCCAGGAGAAGCAGACTCCTAGGTTTAAGCGTACCTATTGCTGGTCTATGCCCTACAGCCAGCAGGGTCACCAGTGCTCGGAATTGAGGAGAGGGAGAACAGGGTGGCCTCAGGCATTCTTAGGCAGCCTTCAGAGCTGAATCATCACCACTGAGAACCCAGACAGGCAGACAGACTGTTGGGGTTTGGCTCCTGGCTCTCTCACCTATTGGGTAGATCCTTTTGGGGTCTCATTTTGCCCTGCTGTGTATAAGTTGTCCTCGGCTACCCAGGAAGCAGAGATTTAAATGAGTGAACTCAGATTCTGCACCAGAAACAGAACCTACCTCTAAAATCACATGCTAAAGTCCTCACCCCCCAGTACCCATGAATCCAGTTGCATTTGAAAGTAAGGTCTTTATGGGTAAGGCAATGGACTCTAAGTTGGCCCTTCAAGTGGTCCTATTACAATATGCTAAGTGTTCTTCTGAGGCAAACGAATTAGGACACAGATTCATTGAAAGGGAGCCAAGTAAAACTACAGTGCTCATGGCCATCAGCAAACCCAGAGGATTGTGGAAGAAACCAGCGCTGCCAGCACCTTTGATCCTGAATTTCTAGCCTCTGGGAGTATGGGACTTAACAGTTTGTAGTACTCCCTTTGTGGCGACGCTAGCTGACTGATACACCTGTCACTGTTGCTATGGATACCAAACACAGACTTGTGACCCTCACCCTCGGTTTACATGTAAAGGAGGCACGGGAGACTCCCAAAGCAGGGGGATTTGTCTCCTAGTCTCTCATTTCTCACACAGGACCCCATGCAGGAAGTACCCCACCTGCACACACACACACACACCCCTTGTTGAAAGATGACAGACAGAAGGCTGGTGAGGGGGATACCTTAGGCCAGTGACTAAGGAGGAGCTAGCAGAGAGGACCCTGAGATTCCCATTCCAAAGACATGGTCTCTCTAAGGAACAGTTCAAGTTTGGATCGGGGCTCCAGATGGGAGAGACTGAATTCAAGTACTGTCTGTCCCCTAACCTGCTGAGAGGTTTTGGGATGGTCGCTGGATATGCCTAGGCCTCTGTTTACCCATCTGTAAAATGAGAACTCTACAGATCCCTCTACTTTGAAGAATGTATGACTGATACATTTGGAGTCTCCCCACCACCCCCATGCATGCACATGTTTGCAGGGATGTCTGTCAGGCTGCCTGACACAAAATGGGGTGAAGGCCCTCGACCCGCCCCCATGCTAGCAGACTCACCTGATCTTCCGCTTCATCGTCATCATCCAACCCTTCTTCATCCTCTTCAGTCAAGGACAGGTGAGGCTTATCAGTCCCCAAGAGCATGTACTCCCACCTCACCGGATCTCCCAGGTCGAAGATCAAGTCCTGATGGAGGGGGAACCAACTAAGTGTATGCCCTGGACCCCATGACTGTGCCTGCTCCTAAGGGGCAGTGGCTATTCCCTGAAGCCATCAGGGGCTGTGCAGAATGTCAGCTCCATCCAGTCTCTAAGAGTCCAGACTCATTCTTCATCTCATTAGGGAAACTGAGGCCCCCACTCCCATCCCATCATGCTATATCTCTCAAGGAAGAAATCCTCCAGCATGTCCAGAAGAGATTCGTCAGTGCCCCCTGCTGGGGACAGTCGGTATGTGAAGCCGGTTGTCATTTCTGAGCAGGAAATGACTGGTTTAATGTGAGCCTCCTTTTTTTTCCGCTTTTGTTTTTGTTTTCTCCCAGCCAAGGAGCCAGGAGACGGGAATCAGGAGCCAAGTGCTACTCAGGACTCAGGAGGATACGGGAGATCTTAGAAGGAACCAGCCCTGCCAGGACCTCTGTCCTGGATTTCCAGTCTCCAGAACTGTAAATCTGTTTTTCTGTTCTTTAAGTTCCTAGCCTGCAGCACTTTCTGATGGTGAGTATAGGTGTCAACCAAGGGGATCGGGGTCCCCTCTACATGCTCTCCTCCCTAGGATCATCTCCCAAGGCGACATGCTCCACGGGGAGATCAAAGCCTGAAGAAAAGCTGCTCAAAGGAGAGTGAGCGTCCAGCCATTGGGAGGCAGCCCTGGCCCCATGTTCATTGTCCTGTCAATAGCCACTGCCCCTTAGGAGCAGGCACAGTCATGGGGTCCAGGGGATACACTCAGTTGGTTCCCGTGTTCAAGAGGCCTCCTGTGTATTGTGCCCTACTTGGTGATAGGGACAGAGAGTAGACATAGCAGAGGGAAGGGAGGGAAGAGAGGAGTGCTTCTGGATACAGCGGTGACTGAGAATAAAGACTTGAAAGGGGAGGAGCCGACCTGCATGGATGGTCACATATCATTTACTCTTTGCTAAGGCCTGTCACTTTTATAAGTGGCAAGCAGTAGTTACACATGCTTTGCTGCTTCAACGCCAAGTTCTGTTCCTAGAGAAAGTGGAAAGTGGGTGGGCAGTGGCTGCATCCTGTGCTCCCAGGGCACTTGTACCAGGCAGCCTCTATAAGAATGCTGCCCCATTCCCAGCGCAAGGTTCTCAGAGGGAACAAAGCCCCAGTGCTATTTTAGCAGTGTCCAGGCTGGCTAGTGTCATGGCCTCTTCTTCCCTATGCTTATGGGGTGACTCAGTACTGGCTGCCTGGCCTCATTCCTGCTTATCATAAATGTTCTTCTCATAGCACCAGGGTGGTGTGCACTGGACAAGAGGAGGACCCGAAGACTAGAGGAGTGGATGAAGGATCACAGCCAACTCTGAAGGGCCATTATCCCTCTGGGACACTACTCTGCATCATCTATGTGGTACGGCCTAAGTTTCATTAATCTGGGTGTCTGTCACATGAGGAAACAAAGCTGGCACTTGTGAAATGCCCAGAACCGATTACGAGCACATTCTGAGCATTGTTTCTCTGGGAGGGAAACAAAGGCTGAGAGGCCCTGGAGTTAAGTAGGACGCTGAGACAGATATTTCTCTATCCCATTCATTCAACTTCCTTCCGTGTGCACACACCCAGAGTTTCTGGCCACCTAGTGGAAGCATATTCACCCTGTCTGGCTCCCAAGGGGCCCCAGCCATCCCTTGGACTTTGCACAGGCACATCGCAACAGGTTCTATCTAGTCAGGAATAGGGGACACTGGGCATAACAACAGAGTGCAGGACTTGGAGGCCCGAGCCGGAGTTCAGTTCCAGTGGCTTGTTGCTTTTCCCTTCCACAAATGTGCCTAATGGTGGAGATCTGCTCTGTGTCATCTGCTGTTTGTCCCTAGGCCAGGTACAGGATCTGGCACACAGCAGGTGCTTCATGGAGAGAATTACCACTTTGCCATGCTAAATGACCCCAACAAATGAATTAGTCACGTTATCCGTACCCTGCCTCCCATATTTCTCTTCTGTCAATCCTCATAAACATTTCTTCCCTACAAGTACACTCACAAAAGCTGGGCATGGTGGTGGACCTGTAATCCCACACCATTCAGGAAGCTGAGGCAGGAGGATTGCTGAGTTCAAGGCCAACCTTGGCTGTAAAGGAAGATGCTACTTCAGAAGCAAGCATCAAACCCACAGTCATTAAGAAGCTGTGTTGGGATGTCGCTCCGTGGCAGAGGGCTGTGTGAACCCCAGGTTGCATTTTACTACTACGGGGAAAATTAAGAAGCAAAGATTCATGAAAAGAGAAAACTGAAAGGTGTTTATGGTTGGGGGAAGAGTTTCTCCAGGCAGGGGTCTGAGGCAGTTAAGAAGAGCTTCAGGGAGGGGTGGAGATGTAGCTCAGTTGGCAGATTGCTTCCCTAACATGTATGATTCCCTGGGATCCATCCTCAGATCCACATAAACTAGGCATGGGAGCACATGCCTATAATCCCAACATTTGGGAGTTGGAGGCAAGGAGATCTGAAGTTCTGAAGTTCTGCAGCTCAAGGCCATCCTCGATTATACAGTAAGTTCAAGGCTAGCTTGTGCTCCCTGTGACTCCTTCAGAGAGGACGAGCAGAGGAGGGGAGGAGGAAGAAGGAGGAGGGGAGGAAGGGGAGGAGGAAAACAGAGGAGGAGGAGAAAGAGGAAGGAGGGGAAGGGGAGGAAGGAGGAGGAAGAGAAGAGGACTACGGGGGAGGAGGAGAGAATGCAGAGGATGGAGAGGAGGAGGAGAAGGAGGAGGAGGAGAAGAGGAGGAGTTTAACCACAGTACAGAGGGGCAGAAATCAGAATGTGGAGTCCTCCAAAAAGAAAAAGGTGGGAAATCCAGGCTCTGCACTGGGACTTTGATGGATCACACCAAAGGACTAAAGAGAACAGAAAGGCTCAGGTAATTGCTAGATCTTCCTTCTTCCCACTAGATTCTCACCCAACATCTCTGCAGCAGGTTAGATATCCAATTATCTCTAATTTTTTTCATATGTGGTTTTTAGTAACATAGACACATGTACACATGGGAAATGACAATATGCACTCACAAGTGAAAAATTACATTTCTCCGATGGGGTCTCACTGGGTATACAAACCACACTTAGGGCAGGCCCTTGTCCAGCAGTAGATGGCCAACGTGAAATAAACTCAATGATATTTTTGGAAGTTTTTTTTTTTTTTGGTCTCACAATGATTTGTCTTTTGTTTGTCTGTTTTCTTGTTGTTTTGGTTTTTTAATATTATAGGTCTTTGCTTATACATTATAGTTTCTGGTTTTCTGTTTTTATGGGATTTCTGCATGAGTAAATGTGTATGTATGTGTTTGTGAATGTTTCTTGTGTTTTTCCTTTCTGTTTTGATTGTTTGCTTTGTCTTTTGCTGGTTTCATAGAGAAAGGGTGTGGATTTGAGTGAGTGGGGAGGTAGGCAGGATCTGAGAGGAATGAGGGGAGGGGAAACCATAATCAGAATATATTGCCTGAGAAATGTTTATTTTTGAGATGGGATCTTTCTATGTAGTCCTTGCTATCCTGGAACTTGCTATATAGACCAAGCTGGCTTTCAACTCACAGAGATCCTCCTGCCTCTGCCTCCTAAGTGTTGCCCAGCTTAAAAATCTATTTTCAACTAAAAATAAAAAACTTTCAAATTTGAGGATGTATACAGAAAAATAATAGCTATGAACTTGATTTATCAAAAAGAAAAATCATAGTAAGTGGTCTAAGCACCACAACCAAGAGGCTGAGACCGACAGAATAGACAAAGACCCAACAATGCACACTAAACACAGAAAATACAGAGTTTTGTTTAAAAAGACGAAGGTAGCCTTGCTAACATAAATCAAAAGAAAGCTGAAGAAACTATATTTATGTATTGTAAACAGATATCAGGATTAAAAATATTGAAGGGGGAGAGATGGGCATTTATAATACAAGGGGTCTGTTTATCATGAAGACATGGTCATCTTAAATGTGTATTCACTATATTACATATTTCTAGAATTTTTTTTTTTTTTTGGTTTTTTCGAGACAGGGTTTGAAGCCAACACCAATAGAAGAAACAAAGAAATACAACATTCTGGGCTGGAGAGATGGCCCAGCGGCTAAGAGCACTGACTGTTCTTCTGAAGCTCGTGAGTTCAAATCCCAGCAACCACATGGTGACTCACAACCATCCATAATGAGATCTGATGCCCTCTTCTGAAATGTCTAAAGACAGCTACAGTGAGCGAGCAAGTGGGGCCAGTGCGAGAAGAAAAAGTGTCTGAAGTCAGCTATAGTGTACTTACATATAAATAAAATAAAATAAAATAAAATAAAGAAATCCAACATCCTAATCCAGTATGTGGATAACGTCAGGAGCTTTAGAATATAGAAAACCAGCGAAAAAGACCAGAGAAGAATTGAACACCATGAATGGATTTGTGATGATTAACATTCAACAGAACCTTCTAGTCAGCCTCAAAGAATAGTCATTTTAATCTAATTTATGGAACATTTGAGAGGCAGCATAAGCTGGACCGAAAACCAAGCTGTAAGAAGATAGTGGAGGGTTACATGGTAAACTTTCTCTAAAAACCACACAATTGCTGGGCAGTGGTGGCACACGCCTTTAATCCCAGCACTTGGGAGGCAGAAGCAGGTGAATTTCTGAGTCGGAGGCCAGCCTGGTCTACAGAGTGAGTTCCAGGACAGCCAGGGCTACACAGAGAAACCCTGTCTCAAAAACAACAACAACAACAATAACCCCCCAAAAATCACTGGGAAATACATCTACACATCTATAAACAACACTTTTTTTTTTTTTTTTTTTTTTGAGACAGGTTTCTCTGTATAGCCTTGGCTGTCCTGGAACTCACTCTGTAGACCAGGCTGGCCTCAAAAGATCTGCCTGCCTCTGCCTTTCAAGTGCTGGGACTTAATGGGCATGCCACCACCATCTGGCTGAAACACCACATTTTAAAATGACTCATAGATGAGAGAATAAAGGAAAAAGAAAGAGAACTTTGAATTGAAAAAAAAGGGTGTGTGTGGGGGGGGGAGTCCACAGGCTATTGAAATGTACAGGATTCTAGGAGTAGCTCTCTGGAGTGAAATGAAGGTCTTTACTAGGAAAATAGAACCAGCCAGATTCGTTCCTTCAATTTCCACCTTAAGAAACTAATCAATAAACCGGGCGGTGGTGGCGCACGCCTTTAATCCCAGCATTTGAGAGGCAGAGGCAGAGGCAGGCGGATTTCTGAGTTCCAGGCCAGCCTGATCTACAGAGTGATTTCCAGGACAGCCAGGGCTACACAGAGAAACCCTGTCTCGAAAAAAAACAAAAACAAAAACAAAAACAAAAGAAACTAATCAATAAGACAAACATTAGAAAACAATAGGTATCAGAGTAAAAATAAATGATACAAAGCTATATGGAAAAAAAATCAACAGAACCAAAAGCTGGTTTGTTGACAATTCCAACACTATTGAAAAGCCTCTAACCAGGTTCATAAGAGGAGAAATATCTCCATTATCAGTGTCAAGACTGAGAGCAGTCTTTAAAATATTAAAAGAAAAATAAGGAGCTATTAACATATTATAGCAATAATTTAAAAACTTAAATGAAAAGGATCAAGTTTTCCAAAAAAAAAAAAAAAAAATGAACCACCAGAAATAACTCAAGAATAAATGCCCTGGGCTGGGTGTGCGAGTCTTGATGCTAGAGCATTTGCCTGGAATACTCAAGGTTTGGGGTTCATCTCCAGCACTGTCAAATAAATGAATTATCCAAACTGAATGTGTCATTGAAAGCATCCCACAAAGAGAACACTAGACCTAGATGACGTCCGAAGAAGAAACAACATTGAGTCTTTAGAAAGTCACCCAGAAGAGGATTAAAACTGACCTTGCAGGTAGAACACCCTGGAGTCTTTCTAATTCTTAGAATTAATAAACAGGTGTTAGACTTCCTGGATGTGAGGGCCGTCTTCAAAAAGCCGATTGTGGTTTTAAAACAATGTAACATCGCCTTCTGCCCACAGAACGGCAAAACAAGCAAGCCTCGCAGTGCACATCTGGAATCTCAGCGTGTGGGAGGCTGATGCAGCTGGCCTGGAGTGAGACCCCATCTCAGACCCTCCCAAGCAAAGGCTGAGTGTTGGTAAGGAGCAGAAGGCTGGGCAGACTCTCACAGAGCGCTGCTTTGATGTGGCCATTTTTGCAGAATGAGAAGAAGCTACTGAGATGAAATGTGACTCTCCTAAGTCCTGACCCATCAGAGGCAGGTATGCATGTGTTCCCTGAAATGCAGGTAGGGAAATGCTCGCTGTGGCACTGTCCCAAATAATCCCGTGCTGGAAACCATCTAAACATGCCGCTCTAAAACAAGAAAACGGGTTCTGGTTTGCTTCGAGAGCAGGGAATTAATGAACAGCAAACACGAGCAAAGCATTGCCTGCAGAAAGTGGACGGATCTCATAAACATCTCCATGACTTGAGATCCAACATGAAGGGTACACACTGTACGGCTCAGCTGATGAACTGTCTTAAATAAGCTGACGGACCCTGAAGAAGTCAGCACTGGCTCTGCCCCTGTAGCCCATGCCACCTGCCCTCACCCCCACCCTTCACTGATGTCTCCCTATCACTGGACCTATGCATCCTTCTCAAGTGAAGAGTGTTGGTTTGTATAAACGATTTTTTTCCTCATTTTGTAGTGTTAAGGATCAACCCAGGCCCTGTACATGATAAGCACGTGATCGACCATAGAGCTTGTGGGTGGAGGGGTTAATGGATGGGAGTGGGCAGGTCCCCTGGTATGTAGGGGAGTTCATTATCACAAACCAATCTAATAAGATGTGCATATACAATTGTGCACCTTGTGTGTGTGTGTGTGTGTGTGTGTGTGTGTGTGTGTGTGTGTGTGT
>JADRCC010574581.1:10243-21964 GCA_019843855.1 Hylomyscus alleni | reverse complement strand
ATCTATCTATCTATCTATCTATCTATCTATCTATCATCTTTCAATCATTTATGTATCTCTCTCTAACAGCTGCTACTAAAACTTTGCATCATATAAAAATGAATTTATGGAAGCCAGGAATGTCACATTCCTTTGGAAGAGAAATATTCAAGTTATCTTATAAAAAAAACAGAATGGTGAACCGGAACATTCTAGTGTCTTTCCTGAACTGTGCAGTGGGACTTATCTATCAAACAAACAAACAAACAAACAAAAAAAAACAATATATGGGAAATTCCAAGCTCATACATCTTCCTAAAAGAAAACTCAGCAGTTAAAAAAAAATTAAATCACTTTTGTGTTTAAAAAAGTGTTGTTAAATGGCATGGAATTCTCTGGAAAACCATTTCTCTGGAGTCTCCAGCTGCCACACAATTTATATCTCTTTCCTCGGCTCTTTGTTTTTCTGCCATTTTCCCCGAATGTCAAAGTCAATTTAGTGCATTTCACTTTGCTGAATAAATCAGAGGCGAAATCCTTGCTAAAAGTGAAAATTTGATTTGCTAAAAGGAGCTTAGGGCAACTATTAATCAATATATCCAGAGTGTCAAAGCCAAGGCCGGGATAGACAGGCATTCATTTGGAGATTGGCTGAGGCAGATGAAGGGGAACACAGACGGAAAGTGTGACCAGCCACTGCAGGAAGAGGGAGTGGGGTTAGAGAGAGGGTCGATCACCAAGGGACAGAGTGAAAGCTCAGTGCACTGGGCTCCAGGAGCCACATGCCAGGGTTTCTATGGACGCAGCTTTAATCAGTCGCTTACATGTGGGTTGCAGTCATGATACCAGGTTTTTACAGAGCAGTTTTCTCACAATGTCCAAACAGGTTGCCCTTTCTAACTCTTCAAGTGGTATTGCAAACAAGCCAAAAGTCAGAGGTCACAGCTCCATGAAGCCTAGAAGAGAGTACAGGGACCTGGACCAGATCCACAGAGTGCCTGTGTCGTGACAAGCCTCAAGATAACGCCCAGCTATTTGAGACTTCTGAGAGATCATAGTGAATTGTAAAGTACATGATTAGTTCTCCATCGGATCATTCCATAGAGCTTAATAATCACCCCAAACCCCTATAAAAATCACAACAGACCTTAGGTCATAGGATCACAGATACCCTGGGATATCACAGAACCATTAATCCAGAGATTAATATAATATGTTGATTATATTGACTAATATCTCAGCCTAAATTGCTTCAACCATCCTGATTTAGTACTTTTCTAGAGGAAGTTTCAGTCAGATCATTCATAGTTCAGATCTCAGAGGCCTTAGCTCTGCCTTCAACAGGAAATGGCCTTCTTCAGCACGGAAGCCAAGGTTCTCTGCGACAAAGATTTTTTGCCTCTCTCTTTGCTTTTTCTAACATTCTTAGCACTCATTACTCTGTGTAATTTCAAGTTCATCTTTCTCAATACAGCACTGTATAGTTCTGAGAAGTCCAACTTGTGAGGTGTTCCTGTTTTGTGTGTGCACACGGTATCTTACATGGGCATCAGTAAACGCTTATGTGCAAGGAGGGAGAGAAAGAAGGAAGGTAGATATGGAGTCAGGGCTAAATGTGAGCGCTATCTTACTGATTTGTTGGTTGATGGGTTGGAGGGTTGGTGGGTTGGTGGTTTAGGCTCGGTCTCACCCTGTAGCTGAGGTTGACCTTTAACACAGAGCCCTGTTGCTGCCTCAGCTTCTAGAGATCTAGAGTTACAGGAATGGACCATACCCATCTGGTCCACCATTTTTATAGGGTAGAAAGTTGCAGCAAATCGCTTCTGCTTGTTTACCATTAACTGTCAATCAAATTCACATGGACGTCCACATAGACGGTTATAACCAGGCATTTAAGGATTTCCTCAAATATTCACATGACTAGCCAGATGGTGACCGCCCTGCTCCATTAATATGGGTGATGTCTAGGGCATACTATCAGTCAAGCATCTTGATTTTTATTGATTTAAAATGTGCCACGCATTTCCTTCTCTAACCACTGACATTCCTTTAACCTTCAGTTTTGTGAGTCTACAGACAAAAGTTTAGACTTGGGGTGAATATGTCACATCATCCTCCATTTGTTATAAAATACAAGTAGGTGGCCTGGGACAGACAAATAAATGGTGTGATACAGATGGAGAGTGGGGAAGAAAGACACAGGGGATTTATCCGGGGCATTGAGTAACCCACTCCATCCCTGGGGAAAGGCCAAGCTCCTTGCTCTCAAGCATGGTCATCTGTAAAGAGGAGCAAAGAGCTAAGCAGCAGGAGTGCTGGGCACACAACTATGCACATAACATAACAGGCCGGTGAAAGCACTTCACAAGTGACCAAGTACCATGTACACCAGGGATGGTTAGGGCACACCGGCCTGACATTCCCGCTCAAGCAGCACGAACTCAAACTCAAGGCCATTTTGAACTACACAGCGAAGCTGTCGCTAAAAATTAAACAAAATTATACACAGGATCATTTTGCTTTTAAGGCTTAAGCCCACCCAAGAGAATACCTATGAAGAATTCAGATAGGAAATGGATAGTGATGTAAATCAAGAAGAGAATCATGATATTCATCATATGGGGATATGTTTATATATTTTTATATAAAACATATGTGTTTATATAGGCATAAATGTTTGGGTTGGGGTAGGTGTTTTGATACTTGTAAGCTTTTAAATTTCCTATACTACTGAACATATTACTATGAACAAAGCTGACATATGAACACTTAAGATGTATTTGGGGGTTTACTATGAAGTCGTGATTTCATGATGTGCCGTTAACCTTGCAATCCCTTATGAGTAGACAATAGCAGAGCTATATAGGAAAGGCCAAAGTATTTGGAAACACTGAGTAACTGGCCATGGTAAAGCAGAATAGAGTGCACATAAGCAGAGAAAGTTCGGTCTGGTAGCAGAGACGTGCAGTGGGCCTGTTGTATGGCTTTCCTGGGGAGATATGAGGAAAAATCTATTCACTTCAGATAGGCACCGCCAACACACTGAAGAAATGCTTCCAATCAGGTCTAGATATTGTCTGTGGTGGCTGACATGGACTGTCAACTTGACATGGTTTAGAATCACCTAGGAGACATACCTTGAGGCACTAAGAGCTTTTTGAGTTTTTAGATTGGGTTAACTGTTGTGGGGAGACCCACCTAACTGTAGGTAGCATTGTCCCACAGACTCGGGTCCAGGAATCTGTAAAAATGAGAAAGTGTGCTGAGGGCGGGCATTGTTCCCTCAGCTTTGTAGCTACAGATGCCATGTGATTGGTTATCTCATGACCCCGCCCCCATGCCTTCTTGGCCACTATGACTTGCAGACTCAAACTGTGAGCTAAAATAAATCCTTCCTTCCTTAAATTGCTTTTGGGAGGTACCTCTCACAGCAGCGAGAAAGGTAACTAATGAGGATAGTAACTGGATTATGTAGTTACTACAGGATCGTGAGTGAAGGGTCACACAGTGTGTGGCACAAGAAACAGGCGCATCACCTAAAGTCTCACCTCATCATGAAAGATTCATCCGAAAGGATCCCTGCCCAACCTGTAGGCAGCTCCTCTGAAGGGTTTCTTCTAACTCAGTAATTGCTTACTGCTTCCATGACATCAAAGGGAGATGTTATGAGTCTTTGCCTGAGTAAGGTACCTGAGTCTCTTGGGTTCCTTAGCTTTCTAAGACTTATGACAGACTAGGGGAGGTAACTGTCATTTATTTTCACATTTGTTTAATTATTGCATGCATAGGAAAGAGGTCAACTAGCAGAAGATAGTTCCTTCCTCTTACTGTGTACTCCTTCAAAGACCAAACCCAGGTTGTCAGGCTTGAGGAGACCAAACCCTAGTTGTCAGGCTTGAGGGCAAGTGCCCTTACATGCTGAGCCACCATGCTGACCTATGGGAGGGAATTATTTTTAAAGGATGCTGACAAGGTAAACTATGGGCTGTATTCAAACTGGGGGAAGCATATAGGTGAATAGATAAAGCATGAATGATGTTTCTAAATGCTAGCCATACTTGTGAGATTTCAAGTCACAGACGCTACCTACACTACGGTTTACTCCTTCCTGCTGCTGCATGCTCTCCCCTGCCGTGTTGCACAGTCCCACAGTCCAGGATGTGAAGGGCTCTTTCTCTGTGTAGAAGCATTTCCTGAGTCATTCGGCTCAGGGAGGGAGCATCCCCTGGTTACTGTAGTTTCCAGTGTCAGCCATTACTGTGGTTCTCATGTTCGAGCTGAATGCAGGGGTCCCCACCCCAACACTTCTGTATTAACTGTCAGACCTGAGAGTTATCTTCAGTCACTCAGACTTCAGTTCCTCCCTCCTCATTGTCTGTAGAAGCCAGGCAAGGCTCTCTAATACAAATCTAATTTATATTCTCTTTCCTTTCTATCTCACCAATGTAAGAAATGGCAAGTAAGCACCTCCATATCACCTACCCTTCCCCCCCTAGTTTCCTACCAAACTAGAGGTTAACGAAGGAAGAAGGGGCCATCCTAAAGTCTTTCCTGAACATAACTCCTCTCTATTTAGGAAAGCAAGTACTTCCTGGGCAGCAGCTGAGCTTCGATGTCTTATCCGCCATCCCCGCAAAGGCCACGGAGCCCTTCCATGGCCTGCCTATGACCTTGTCTCATTCAAGCTACTGTCAGGGATGGCAATCTATTCTCTAGCTTCAGGAGTATCCCAGTAGGGATACGGCGGCCCTCACTCACCAGAGAGGTGTGCCTTCCCTTATAACGTGGACAAAGACAGCTTCCCTAGGTCCTACTCACTACCACAGGGATGATCACGTGGCCCAACCTCTTTTCCACGTCTTATCTCCCACACCAAGGGGCACACCGCTGCCACTGCTGCAAAAAGACAAACCATCCAATCCAACAAGGGAGATGGAAGGCGTGTTTCGATTGGACTTATGGATATTCCCAATCCAGGTTGCTCAGTCTCGGTTCTGTTTCGTCTGACCCCATCTCAAGGATGATGCAATTGCTCCTTCCCCAAATTCATCTTAGGTTCTGCCAATTATTATTTAAAGCATCAATTATGTTGTGTGACTCTCTTCATGGGGAAACATGAAGAAACGTCTATTTATCCGAGCTATGGCACTCATTATATACACACACACAAAAAAATCCAGTCATATCTAGCTTAGTGAGCCAACAAGTTTATTAAGAGCATGAGTGACAACCTGCCTTGGTCATATGGCGGTGAGCATAGCTGCCTATGGGAGCGTTGAATGTGAGTGACAGGCTGCCTATGGGAGCGTGGGTGGCTCAATGCCAATTGTTCAGACTCAGGAAAGAATGCCACTAGAGTCTCCTGCACAGTTTTCAGGAAACCCTACTGTAGAGGCGCCTCTCCCTGAGCAGTTGTTTACTGCTGACATAATCGCAGGGAAGGACCTTGTAAGTCTGGTTATTTTTTAAGCTTCCCAGATCTAACACACTTGGTTAGCTCATACTCAAGCCACTGGGTGGAAAGGACCATCCTCTGTGGGTTCCAGTAAGGAGCTGTGACTTGTCTCTTGAACTTGATCTGTTAGGGATACCGTCATTGGTCTGCGTTTCATTTTCAGCAAGGCCAGCTACAGAAAGTAGAGAACTCCTCATGTGATACCTCAGCTAACTTCCTTTCACAACCCATTTCGATATACTGGGTCCTGTTTCTCTTTGACAGTTTCTCTTAGCCGGGGTTTCTATTCCTGCACAAAGCATCATGACCAAGAAGCAAGTTGGGGGAGGAAAGGGTTTATTCAGCTTACACTTCCACTTTGCTGTTCATCACCAAAGGAAGTTAGGACTGGAACTCACACAGGGCAGGAACTTGGAGGCAGGAGCTGAGGCAGAGGCCGTGGAGGGATGATTGCTTCCCCTGGCTTGCTCAGCTTGCTTTCTTAAAGAATCCAGGACTATCAGCCCAGGGATGGCACCACCCACCATGAGCCCTCCCACCCTTGATCACTAATAGAGAAAATGATTTACAGCTGGATCTCATGGAGGCATTTCCTCAAGGGAGGCTCTTTTCTCTGTGGTAACTCCAGCTTTTGTCAAGTTGACACACAAAACCAGCCAGGACACAGTTCTAAAACTTTCAGTTATTAAAGGTTGCCTAAGATAGATGACATTACTCAGACAATTATGGGTCTCATCTGCCTAGGAATGAACAATAATACCCACACAAGGATCTCTTAGCTAAGGAAGTGCTCCCTTATTTAGCAGAACAGAAGTTTGTTGAATGACTTCTATGAGTACCAACCTGGGGGGGGGGGTGTTCCTTTGAATTTAAGGCACTGAAAGGATCATATGTAAGCAGTATTTCACAAATAAAAAGGATTCCTGGGTATTTTTACATTTAGATTATTCTTTATAGTACATGGATTAATTATATAAAGATTGATAATTACCATATGTATTTTTCCTCATTTGATTTTCAAAGTATATTTAATTGTGCAATTAAATAACATAAAATATTTTCAGATACAGCTCTTCTTTTCTGATTTTACTTTCATTAGCACTTTAGCCAACGGGTGTAAAGGGATACAACTAGCTGTTATGTTAAACAGTCCCTAAATGTTTAATAACTGAATAACCTTGTCACTCAGCCTTATGCACTGCCAGGGCTTTGGGTCCACCTTTAACTTTCATCCATTTATAGAGTTACATAAGCACATAATAGATTACTGGGGAAAGATGTGGGCATTGGCTCTAACTCATTCAGAGGAATATAAAACACAACCACATGGAAACTCAGTTATGGACTGAAGTACAAATGGTCCCTAAAGGCTAGCTCAAGTTTTGTGCTGGGTACACTTTAAACCAACAAACCAGGAAACATTTATCAGGCTTTACTGATAAAGAATCAAAATAAATATGGCTTACATATTGCATAGTTCACCTTTAGTCAACCACCGCCTGCTTCTCCTTAACTGCCAAATTACATCCTACACTTTCCATACAGAGGCTTGTATACATTAAAAATGAGGGAGGCTGAATCCCAAGGCCATTGTATCCACCATCGTCTCCAGGCTTCTGCATGTGCTTCGAGATGGATCGTGCACATTGAAGATGGAGGAGGAGGAAACAGGAGTATGGCCATGAGTTTGAGGTCAGACAGGGACACGGAGTAAGACCCAAACCAGCCTGGGCTAAGTGAGACTGGGTGTGATGTGGGGTGAGGGAAGTTAATCAACAATATCCAGAAAGCAATACTGCAAAATTAAACCTCAACATTAAAGTATAATCTTAAAAATGGCTCTCTTCAGAAAATTTACTTCAACAATAAAATGATTGTGTCTCCAAACAGTGCCATTGCGGACCAAAGTTCAAACATTCTTGATTATTTTGTAAAATAAAAAAATTATATTTTATAAAAATTATATATAATTACATATAAAGCATATATATGTGTATATACATATACATATGTGTATATACATATAAGGCATGTGTATACACACACACATATATCTTAGTATAGAAAGAGTTTGGTTCGTGTTCTTTAGAGATTCTTGTCATCACATCAAAGTCTACAAATTGAAACTGGAAAAAAACTCTACAAAGCCCTGTGAGTAAGTAAACTTTGACTGAATTTTTTATTTAAAAGTTAGCAGAGATGGGAAATGCTGGCTAGTGTCCTTTCTACTTTTTACAGAAAGAAAAGCACTTAGAACTGTTTTCTCATAGCTTCACACTCAAGTGTGGCTTGCTCTTCGAGCTTTCCTAGCTCTGCCTTGGCTGAAGGAAAGCCGTGGGGTTCTTTCCATTTTTTTCTGCTGCCATCATTCATGAGGCATTGTTTTAAGAATGTGATGAAGTGGGGCTGGAGACTCGGTTCTCTGGCTAAGGAGACTGGTTGCTCTTACAGGGGCCCCAGGTTTACTTACCAGCACCCATTCTGAGCAGTTCACAAACACAATGGGTCCAGGGGCTGCAAGGCCCACTTCTGGCCTCTGTGGAAGGCTGCGTGCATGTGGTGCCTAATTTATACAGGCGCATGCTCACATATACAAATAAAAATAAATGTATCTTTTAAGAAAAAAAAATGTGACTGGGGCTGGTGAGATGGCTCAGCGGGTAAGAGCACCGACTGCTCTTCCGAAGGTCGTGAGTTCAAATCCCAGCAGCCACATGGTGGCTCACAACCACCCGATCATGAGATTTGATGCCCTCTCCTGGTGTGTCTGAGGACAGCTACAGTGTACTTATATATAATAATAAAAAATAAATCTTTAAAAAAAATGTGACTGGGGTGTTCCCAGCATCGAGCAAAGCCCTCCTTTGTGAAAGATACCCCACGTGTTCTGTTTACAAGCAAGCAATATGGAAGCTGAGCAAGGCTCACCCGTCAGCTGGAGAGCTTGGCTCAACCCCAGAGAGGTTCGGCTTTGAGCCCCTCTGCCACAAAATGAAATCGGCTAAATCAACTTATGGAAACAGGACGACCCGAAAGTCTGCCATGTTTTCTTTTAAATTACACCCACCCACTCCATTAGTCAAATTCATTTTCTGTTCCTTTAAAGTGGTAGGCCGGCGGACAAGATGCTCAAGCCACTTATATAGGTCAGCTAATACGGGCTACGGCTTTTTAAGTGCCACCTGCTAAGCCCATGCTGTATTTTGCTAAGGAAATTCCAGGACATAATAATATCCTAATCAGCCACAAAGAACAATCCCAGATCTGCCTGTTGGGCTGATAATTGCCTTATCACACCCTGTGAAACTAAGCTCCTCCACTGTCTGACGGAGCCTTCGTTCTCGGCAGCGGGTTCCAAGAAAGGCCAACAATGGAGAGGGAGTGGAGTGTGCCGAACCTCCATATCTACATAAAGGAGATTAGAGGCGACAGCGTTCCATTTTACAGCTCAATCATATGGTGTTAGCACGCGCTTATCCGAGCGCGGACGAAATTGAAAGAGAAATAAAAAAGAGCCAGGCAGATAGGAAGCAGAAAAGCGAGGCATGAGCAATTTCCAAGGGTATAAAGGGATGCTAATGGCAGGGCCTGTCATTCTTAAAAAGGGCTATTAGGGCACCGTCATCTGTTCTTGTGCCCTTACACTCCCCAGCTAAAGTCAAGCATTTGCTGAAGCCCTTGTGCTCCTTCTGCTACTACTTTTTTTTTCTTCCGTAGATAAGTGTGGCCATGTTTCATAGCAGCTCATGTCCCATCCGTGTGATTTATTAATGAAAGTCAACTAATTCTATTTACTGATAAAACCCCTCGCCCCCTATGTATTTTTGTTCAATGTTTTCTTTGGTAGAATTTCTCACTTTTCATAAAGGCTCAAGCGAGCATGCCAAAGTGGGTGTGCAGCGGTGCAGAAGTCGAGCTGGCCTGACCTGAGATGCCAAGCTTCAAGCACGCCGGTGGGTGTGAGAGGAGAGTGTGGATCGCAAAGGCTTGAATAGTGTGTGTGTCCATGTGTGTGTCCATGTGTGTGTCCATGTGTGTGTTTGTGTGTGTCCATAGGTGTGTATATGTGTGTGTCCATGTGTGTTTCCCTGTGTGTTGTGTGTCCCTGTGTGTGTGCACACGCACACGTGTGCATCGGTGTGTGTGTCCATGTGTGTGTTTATGTGTGTGTATGTCTGTGTGTGTATTGTGTGTGTGTTTATGTGTGTGTGTGTTTGTGCACTCATACATGGGCACGCATGTGTATAAGTTCACTTTATTTTTATCGTGTTACATAAAAAATTCTAAAGTTAAAACCAAAGGGAAGTTTCACTTTGCTTCTGATTGTAATGTGACTCCAGACTCACCTAGTAAGATCGGTTCCCTGTAGAGAGCACAACTTTATTTTGTCAAGGCAGACGTGTGACCCCAACCTTTATGATCCCATTGTCTCTGCCCCCCATTCCATGCTCTGTGTGCTGATGTGCAGTTCTCAAATGCCCTTGAACACAGAGCTTCCCACACCGTCCCCAAACTCATCAGGCATGCATATTGATTAAAAAAACAAACAAGCAAACAAAAAAAATAAACAAAAAACTTAAGAAATGGTTCAGTGAATTGATGTTTTTTGAATTCCCTTATGAAAGGCGAAGGTTCTCTTTGTAATCATTTAAAATACCCTCTGGGCACTAGGAAAAAAAAACAAAAAAAAAACGAGAGCTTAAGGCATCTTGCCAGTGACTGCTTCTTCATTGCTACTGAGAGAGAATAATGTCAGCTCCCACCAATTCCAAGCCCTGGCTTAAGACTGAGCACATAGTCACACATCCATTGTTTCCAGCCCTGGGAAGGGCACTACTCAGTTTTTTAAGTTCCTGCCTTCTCAGAAGTTGTCCAGTCCGTGACTACAGCATGTTTCTTTGTAAGCCCTCATCTCCACTTAGGTACATGATCAGGACTGTAAATTCACCTCTGACCTTTCCAAACCACAGGCCTGGGGGGCAGTTGCTTTTTTTTTTTTTTTTATGGCTGGTCTTTGTCATGACAATTCCAGATGGTATTAAAATATTGCCTTAATAAATCTCTTAACTAGGGAGATCTGAGCAGAGCTCACAGAAGTGGTAGGTGATTTGATGTCATGATGGCAGGAATCACACACTGCTCTTTTGTGGGTTGCTTGTTTGTGGCAGGGGGCATGGAGGTCAGAGGTCAATGCCAACTATTTTCCTCGATTATTCTCCACCTTATTTTTAAAGAAAGAACCCGAAGCTCACGGGTAGACTGGCTAGTGAGCAACTTCCCAAGATCCTCCCGTTTCCACATTCCAAGTACCTGGATGACAGATATGTGCCACCATGCCTGGCTTTTAAGTGGTCTGGGGACCTTAACTTAAGTATGCTATTATTTTGAAACATAGTCTTAAACGCTTACACGGACTCATCTGAAATACACTATGTAGCCCATGCTACCCAAAATGTGGCACTTGTCCTACCTCAACCTGTCTAGCATCGATTCTGCCATTGCTATGAGTCACACTGGGCTTGAATGTGTTTTGAGTATTCTGGAAACATCTGTGAACTTGTGTGAGTGGTTGTATCTCTCTCTCTGCCCCAAATCCCTCTGTCCTTGAATAGGGGAGGAATAAATATCCTCAGTTGGAGAGTGGCTCTCAGTATGGAGGGGAGGGGTGGGCAGCTTGGTGTGAAGTATCCCCTTGAGTCATAAGGTAGTGTTTGAGAAAAGCCAGCTGCAACACAGTTTTGTAGTACCAAGAATCGGTAGTGCCAAGATGAGAAACCCTGGGTTAGGATAATTATATGTACATGCATATGCATGTATGTGTATGTAACAGTAATAATCAAAGAAAAAAACCAGGCTGTCAACTTGAGATTTGGGGAACACAGGAAGACTTCAAGGGGTGTAGTTGGGAAGGGCTAGGGGGTAGAGGGAGGAGGGAAAGTCATGTAATTCCATTTATATCAATAAGATACTCAAATATCAAAACGGGTATAAAGGTATAAACATGTGGGACAATGGCCCACCACATTAATGATCTATCTTGATTATCTAAAAATGTGACTATAGACATTTTTTTTTCAAAAGGTGTTAGTTCTGGTTCTACTTTAACCCAGCCACCAACCACACTCTCTTCTCAGAGAGGTTTTCATTTACTGTCCAGACAAATGTGCCATCTGGCTTTTTCCCTGTGGCAGGCTATCAATTCTACAGTCAAGGAACATCCTCCTGCCTCAGCCTCACAAATGCTAGGATCATCAAACCTAGCCCTCTGGTTCCTTTTAAATCCTTCC
>JADRCC010574581.1:0-10233 GCA_019843855.1 Hylomyscus alleni | reverse complement strand
ATGTTTAAATTAGTTTACAATTTGCTTGGTCTCATCTAGAACTGCCCTGAACAAAGCTATTCAGAAATGTCAGCTGTGTCCCTAACCACTGTAACAAATTGTTGCCTGAACGCTGCACACCTAATGACTTCAAATTAGCTTCACTGCGATACTGCCTGACAGTTCGTTACGACTGTTAGCGACATGGCTGGCGTATCATGACCAATAAATTGGTTTCAGTGTGGGCTGGGAAAGGGACTTCCATCAATTTGATTAAAGAAATTACTGTAGCATTCAAAGCATAAAGACAAACTAGTTTAAGGAGACGGAAATAAGCTAACTGTGTGTGCCAGCAAAACATCTCTTGTCACTTGAAAACTTCTTTATAAACTATTTGAAAACTAAAGCCAGGGGATATGAAAATGAATTCAAACACGTTACGAACATTTTCAAAGGGTTTCCTTTTGTTATATGGCCAGGTATACATTTTGGCTGTTACAGGATGGATCAAGAAAGAAAGATAATAAAAACACAGGATCAGGGGCAGCATGTGAGAAAATCTGCCATATTCATCTAGCATTTCATTGTATGTATGAATACATCATAAATATCTAATTGCACACTGATTTAAAATGTGTGATCACAAAGTGAAGATGATATGTACCAAGATGAAATGTTCAGAGAAGGAAAAGAATACACTAGCCTACTGCTGAAAATAATAGTTTTAAAGAAAAAAAAATGTAGAATTTTTTTTCCTTAAGGAAAACAATAAAAATCATTAATAGAACTAAGGAATGGTTTTATGGCTTGCACACTCTTTATTAAATTGTGGCAAATAGTGCCCTCAAATAGGGAATGATTGGTATGACCGGTGAGCAGAGTTCAAGACAGTGTATAAGCATCATGCTGATCACTATATAAAAGTGGATGCTCTAAATTGAGACAACAGGTGCTGAGGTAAGTGCAGACAACAGAGAGGTAGAAACAATCTCATGGGAAAAATTCAAAATTTTCTCCCGTAGGATGTACAAACCTGGAAGCGTCCGCGGTCTTTGCGTTGCCTTGGGGTTTCCAGGGAACTTACCTGGAATATGTTTGGCCCATCCAATGATAACCACCAACTCTCGGTCAGCCAAGTCACACAGTGTCGTGAGGGCTTTGATGTCACTGTCGGGGACAGTGGGGTCAGGCATGGCATAGATCTTCTCTGGTTCCGCCACCAACAAATGCGAGACAATCTTGTTATCTGTGGGGTCAGACCAGAGTGCTACATGCTCACCAGCAAAATCACCCGCTCGTACAAACTCTAAGCTATTTCGTACTTTGAAATGTCATTGCGGCATCCTACAATAAAACATGCATATCCCATCATGGTATACCCTGTGTGCTTTGAGCAGTGTTCAGGAAAATTGACAGCAAGGAAGAACCCACTCTTCTCAACAGAAAGCATCCCTTTCTTTGCCTGGCTTTCTGGAAGGGAGACTTGGTCCTGCTGTGAACATTTTTATAGCAAGCAAAATGCTTCTTGGGTTTGCTCTCTGATTCTTAAGTGGGATCTAGGGGAGCAGATTAAACAGCATACGACAGTTTCAAAATAAAAGCCCACTGGAAGGCATTGAAATATGGTCTAATGCAGAAAGCAAAGACCCACAAACGCCCATAGTCTTAATAGGCACGAAAGTCATTAACTGTTTTAATTCCTTTAAGGAAGAGCCAAAGGTCAGAGCCCTTCTGCCAGGATGAATTACTGACTATATAACTCTATCTCCTTGGGATGCATTAAATAGGAGCTGCCCTCCTTTCCCCGGTCCCCATGTAGCAAGCCAACCCTCCAAATACAGCTAATATCTGTGCCCATAAAAACGAGCCTGCTTATACGACACAGCATTCTCTCCTCACAGCACCTTATTCTTTAATCTCCTACTTTCATCTCTTGTCCCCAGTTCATTCTCTGCTTCAGATTTATCTGTCTGAAATTTGTGATCTATGCTTTTGAAATCTTCATAAAGTCAACACTGGAGACGAATGGGAAGTGTCTCATCGGATGTGTTTTTCTGCTTAGGGGCATGTGTGGGTTTATGGAGGGGCCGTAAAGCCCGACTAACAGAATGATTTTTCTCGTTGGCCTGATTTTCAATTTCTTGATGTAGCCTTAGATGGGATTCTCTCTCCTACGTGAGGAGATACAAATGGGTAAAAATCAGTTCACATATTTAAGAGTCCTTGGGTAATATCTTTCCAGAAAATCGGGAGTCTAAAGGGCGAGTTTTGTGGTCAGAGCTAACGTCTCAAGTATGCTTGCAGCACGTTTTTTCTTTCACTCTGTTTTTAACTCCTTCAATTTCAAATGATACCTGGCATTCTTTGGTCTTATGATGAAGTAACAAAGGGATTTATCTAAGACACAACTAGCATTTTTTTTTCTGAAATTGTGTATGTGTGTCTCTGTGTGTGTGTGTGTGTGTGTGTATGTGTGGTATTCCATTGATTCTCTGAAATTAATTCATATGATATATTTTAATCATTTAATTATTTAATCCAACCCCTGCTCCTTCATATAACTCTTACAAGCTCCTCAAAGGCTATCAACTGTCAAGAGTTCCTTAATTTGCAGGGGTAGGAGGGCTCTTGAGACCTCTCGCTGCAACTCTATGCTAGAATAATGACCAGCTTGATTTTGTTCAGGTCTTGTACGGGCAACCCTAAAAAATACATTTTAAAATACACTAATATGAACGTAGATGTTACACCTATGTCAGATAGTAGTCCTTAACATTAATGTTAATATTTGGGTAGAAACAATCCCAAAAAGCATACCTTCTGGGGACAGATTAACTAACGGTGATCTATGTTCTTTTTAGCTTATAGAGTTTGAAAGGACGGGTTTTTTGTTTGTCTGATATGCCATGGAAGGGACTCCATGTATTTCTGGTTACACTGAGAGAAGTTTTGACCTTTGTGGTTCTGAAGCAGCAGCAGTCAAAGGCACAAAGTGTGTAAGCCTAGGAAATCATGATTCTAGACGTGATTGTTCTCCATGGGGGAAAGCACGCAGCCTGCTCCAGCCACGTCGTGGCTTTCTGACTTGCAGGTCAGGGGGATTCAGCAAAAGCCTGGGCATCCCCATCCTTCAGCAGACAGAATAGCCAACAGCACTGTTTCCGGCTAAGTCTTATTTAATGTTTCCCTAATTAGAATCAATACAACCCAATTTTCAGTCTTGGGCCTTTGTAGTTCACAAACAACCATCCAGGGGTGCAGAAATCTCCCCAGCTGCCTTCTCGTTAAGGCCTGTGGCGTCCCCTGACACCTATCCGACAGGATCTGAAAATTAAGTTTTATAAATGTTTGTTACGAAAACACACTAATTGGATGGACTAAGGAAAATTAACACAACGGCCTTTAGATAATGAGTAACGATTCATTAGGAGCCTTCTTTATCTCAGATGGATGGAGCGCCCTGCAATTGCTGTAATCTTCTCAGAGGTACTTGACAAGCCACTTCCCAATTTTTCAGGTTTACACAGCAAACGTTAGACGTCCCTGTACCATGTTGATTTACAAATAGCCTGGTGCTTGCTTTCTCTTTCTGTAGAGGAAATTATCAATGGTTTTGGTCGATGTGTGCTTCAGGTAAATGAGAAACAGGCAATGTAGCTATTATTGAATCAAGAAACACTAACCCTCTAATGAAATTAAGCATTAGTGTTTATTGCATTTTATTGTATTATCAGAAAGTTTTTAATTATAATGTGCAAAATCTGCTTAATGCACTTCTAGATCGTATCTGCAGAATGCCGAACCACTTCGCAGGCTGAGGAGGGGATGCCAGATTGGACAATTGAAAGGATAATCAACATAATGTTTTCTGGAAAGGCAAGAAGAAACTATGCCATATGTTCACTTACGCTTTAATTTTATGTAAAATGGGCTGCTTTGCCTTTAACATAGTTAAAATGTCCTTTCATTTACAGTTCAGGGTCTGCTTTATTTATTTAACAGAGTCCCAGATGCTGGCACGGACGGTGCACGGCACTGACCCTGCCTGGAAAATTTGAACTAGAATTCATAACTAGAAGTGGACCCTTCCTTCTTCCTTGAAGGCAAATCAAAACAGTCTCACCTTCTCTTAAACTGCTATAGAAAGAAGAGTAGCTTGTGTCTTCTATGGGAAAAAAAAAACAGTATGTGCAAGTATTTTTGCTACCAAAGCAACTCTTAGGGACTCTTCTAAATGCCAAGCATAAGCATCTAGATTGCTAGCTTGGCGGCACTGTAGCTATTAACTGATTTCTCAGAAAACGGGATACATTTACTGCCACAATCTACACTCCAGCCCCTTTTAGTTAATGACAAAGAGAATGGGGTTTGCATTTGCATTCTAGCTATGCTGCACCAGCCATCCTTTCCAATTGCAACCTGCTATCATAAAATCATGGGCTCTTTAAAAACAATTTCTAACACCCATAAGGGCACCTGAGATGGAACCACCAACCTATGCTCATTATTAGTAGGCTCCATTCTCGTTCTAATCTATTGCTAGCTACTGTGTTAACCTTATATAGCTTCAAATTAATGAGGCCCCTAATGTATTTTCATTGGGAGGTTGAGCAGCCAAACTCATTTAGTTAGGGAAAACTACAAAAGTCACTTTCTTGTGAAATCTGAAACTAACAGCTCCAATGAACTAATGATCACAGTATGATCCGTTTTATGTACCTCTGCAAATAATGACAACCGGTAAATGTAAAATTCACACTATATAAGCTGTGCGTTAATATGCTTACGCTTCTACAAAATGACTAGGCACAAACAGGGAGAGTAGAGAATTATCGTAGAGGGCTTTAAAAGAAATCAAAGAGATCATTAGTTGGGTTGACACTGTTCTTCCTAGACAATCCCTGAGAATAGAGTTCATGTTCTCCAACAGAGAAGAGTTTCCTTGGACTCAGAAGGGATAGGCATGCCAGCAGTAGAATACACAGTGCCAACTGGGAGGATTCTGTGTCTGGGAAGCCAGGCACATCTGTCGTACTTACATGGCTTTTTGGCTGGTTGCACCAGCTGAGGGTTCAGGTATGGGCTGTTCTCAGCATCTATTCTACGCTTGTACTTCTGCCGACCTCCACGCACTCTGTCAAGACGGACCCCTGTGGACAGAGACAGACACTGGCTCACTGTTAAGGTAGTTACCTCAGAATAATCAAGTAGCTCAAGTACACCTCCCAGGAGAGCTAGGGAGACAGACAGTGGAACTCAGAGTGGACCAGCGTTACATGAGAAGGCTTAAAAAAAAATGGAGGCAGAATCAAAATTGTCAGTGTTTGAAAAGTATGGCTACCCATGGCTAGAAAATATTAAAGGCATTTTCTACAGATCCATCAATGTCGCCATATATACATCGGGACAAAGGAACACTTTGATTAATAAAAGAAGTGGGTTTTTTTTTTTGTGCTAGTTCCATAGTCAAGATAAAAGCCATTAGTATTCTGTATCCCCACCTCCATCATTCATGAAAGTTCCATGTGTGGGGCCCAGTCAACAGAAGCATCTAGAACATCTACAATTCTCCTCAGCTGCACTCGTGGACTGAATGCGATGAAGAGTTCCTACAGACTTGGGAGAGTGTGAGACTGATGCAATCCAATATTGGTCCATATGAACCTGTCAGTGTATTTCCTCAAGAGATTCTTATTTACAGTTTGACACTAATAGGAACCAAAAGTGGGTAGGGCTATGCAAATAGTGTAGGGAGTGTTTTCCTAAGAGGGAATTCAGAAGGTAAGAAAGTCAAATCCACCACTCAGTTATGTATCCTCCCATCCTGTATATTTAGTTATAGTTTTCAAGGCATTTCATGATCACAGAATTCTAGCTTCGTTCTTCTAACTGTTGGATCCGTTTTGCATAATTGTATCAATATTTACTAAAGTTTGAAACTTCTTACTTCCTTCCCTACTTATTAAGCTCTGTCTTCTCTCATAATTTTATCTTGCAACCTTTCTCCAATATTTTCCCACTTTATGTGATGTGGTTCCATTTTAACCCACTGAGATGTACGGGACATTACCGATATTACATATAGCCTTGATGTCTGTCAGCTCCCTTCAACCTGGGCAGAACATTTAATCTGCTACTACTAGATGTAGCAAGAGAAGGCATTCAGGGAGAGAGGGAGAAGAGGGAAGGGAGAGAAAGAGAGAATAGGAATTAAAAGAGGAGAGAACACTTTAGTCATCTCTAAAATTGTTAGAACAAAAGTCTACAGAAGACACTTGGATCACTCGGATCTGATCTGGCGTATGGGCTCCTGAATATTCTCTTAGAGCTTATCAGAGGGCTCATATTACCACTATAATTTTATACATAACTGGTAGATTTCTTTTTTAAAAAAAATCTATTATACTTCTATTTATTTACCTTATAAGGGGATAAGTGCTTGTGTGCATGTATAGATGGTAGTAGACAGCTTGCAGGAGTTGGTTATTCTCTCCCATGATGTGGGTCCTGGGGATGGATCTCAGGTTGTCTGGCTTAGAACAAGTGCCTTCACTATCTGAACTGTCTCACCAGCCCAATGCTGCTCAGTTTCTGAAGATGCAGTCTGTCTAGCAAGTAGCCCTTATGGAGGCTTGGGAGATGGCTCGGCCTCCAAAATGCTTATTGCGTAAGCTTGACTTCCATTCCTAAACCCTGAGTGAGGCAGTGCACACCTGTAATCCCGGTGCCCACAGACTGAACCAGGAAGATCCCGAGACTCAGTGGCCAGCTCTCCGACCCAAACCAGTGAGCCCCAGGACATTGACTCCTGGTCTCTACACACACAATCACATACTGGTACACACACACACAGGGAAGTATGCACACATGGACACCCACACAAGAAATTAGCTTTCAGCGCTGTGACTGAGTGTGTCTGTATGGCCTCTAGCTGGAGCTTAAATAAAGTCATTCACTATCGTTCTCTTGTGTGGGGTTGGGGGAGAAATATATAGGATCATTCTTAGCCAAAGTGACTGCTATTTCTTTAAAGAAAATGCATCCTCAAAAATATTTATAGAACATGTTCTCTCTCTCTCTCTCTTTCTTTTTCTCTCTCTATTTCTCTCTCGCTCTCTTTCTAACAGTGTGAGATGACCACCATCACCAGGCATGTCCTTTTCAGTTTTCAGTACTGACTTTCTGTCCATGCTCCCAGTGACTCTAATGTTCCCCACCTCTGTCCAAAGCCATCTGAGTAGAAAAGTAGCTATCCACCCATATATTGGCATATACACCCTGTCATCCATCTACTCCACCCACACATCCACCCCATGCCTACATAGTCAAGAGCTTTCCGAATACAGGAGGATTTCACTTTTTATTCTCTAAAATGAAAATCAATTGGACAAAGGATTCTTTTATGACTTGTGATCTTTATTTATATGACAGTAGGGGAAAACGACTAGATATTGATACTCATAAAGCATGAGATTAATAATCCTATAGTAAAACCTGACAGAGATTCAATATGCAGAGCAGTGCTCCTGCCAAGTTTGGATAACAATTAATAGCAAAATTTTCTGAAGTCAATGTGTTTTAGAAGATCATAATAATGTATTCATGTGCAAATTCATTCCCAATCAAAAGCAGCCAAATATTAAAAATTTTCAAATATTTCAGACCAAATAAAATATACCTACTATTGCCTTTTAACTTTGCTTCCAAAACTGGGGTAATGTGCCTTTTATGCACCCCTGGAGGGACAGTGTCTGTCATCATGATGATTTTCTGGAGCTGGATACACTCTCAGTGAAAGTTTAAAGGACAATCCGACTAACAATAGCTGCAAATGTTTTCACACTACAACATGACATTCAGTTTATCTCTTTGCATGGAAGCAAAATCTGACCAAGGAGACACGGCCCTTTTCACCTGGATCAGAATATAAACATATTTGGAAAGGGCAGCATGTAGGCTAAACCAGACCCAAACAGACCTCTGAACACGTGAGAATAACTTCTTTGCCTTAGATGGTTGACAACTGATGTGCTCATTTTGTGATAAAAAATATCACAAGGTAATGTTTTTTCTTCTTTTGAAACTGAGTTCCATCTCAATATAGATAGATAGATAGATGGATAGATAGATAGATAGATAGATAGATAGATAGATAGATAGATAGATAATGTTTTCCTTGAGTTCAGCTGTAACTTACCCAATAGGAAGAACAGAATTAATAATTACAACCTAAACTATTGTGTTTAAAAGGTTCAAAACCATTTTAGTAAAAATAAATAATACTATTGATGACTAGTAATTGGGTGAGCCAGATTGGTAAGAACCGAGCATCTACACACAGAAAATAACCATGCCTGTGTTATACACATCTATACAAGTAATTTTTCCTTAGACACTATTTGTACAATACTTTTGAAAAAATTAAAACATGAGGGGATTTCTCTACCTAAAAAAATAACATGTCCAGGATGTAGTATATGTGAAAAGATCTGAAGTTAATGAAGGCAACTGGGTTGTCCAATCAAGTGGAGACCGCTGTCATCTTTTCGTAAATAAATAAATAAATAAAAGAAGCTTTTAATAGTTGACATTTCCTAGTTAACCAGAACATTTCACAGGGCTTCTTCCCATACAGCGTGTGCCTGTGTGCCACTAGGGAGTCACAAATTGTACACACTGTCCAAATTTACAAAATGGACAGAGCAGGAGTAGGACAGGGAGGAAAAAATGCTGTGAAGAGGAAAAAAAAAAAAACAACAAAGTGAAAGGGTCAAGCCAAAGTCGCTCAGGTCGACCCATGCTAAGCCAGCATGTTATGTCCAAATGCAAATTTTCATGATATTATATGACCCAAGTCAAAGCGCTCTCACTCCTGCAAAGTCAGAGGGGTTTCTTATATATTCTTTCTCTTCAGGCAATTATTAAGAATACCTCACCTGCTTTCCTAATTTAGAATTAAGGCATTTGTCACATTGTTCCAAAGCAAAAGTTTGCTAAAAGATGTTAAGGGTAAGACTCCCGGAATACTTAAGAAAGAAGCCAATGGCCACAGCAAAATACAACTTTGAAATGATTACTCAAGAATATGAAACAACCAGTTGTGCTTGGTCAATGTCATCCAGCATAAACCTCAGCAGAGTCCCAGAGGGCCACAAGAAAGCCAAACGTATGGCACACAGACCCTTGCCTGTACTGTCTGCTGCACTGTTAGAGGGCCATGAGAAAGCCAAACGTGTGACACACAGACCCTTGCCTGTACTGTCTGCTGCACTGTTAGAGGACCATGAGAAAGCCAAACGTGTGACACACAGACCCTTGCCTGTACTGTCTGCTACACTGTTAGAGGGCCATGAGAAAGCCAAACGTGTGATACACAGACCCTTGCCTGTACTGTCTGCTACACTGTTAGAGGGCCATGAGAAAGTCAAACGTATGACAGCACAGACCCTTGCCTGTACTGTCTGCTACACTGTTGCCGGGGGCTACCATGAGCTACCCTGTTACTGTGTGCTACTGTGTGCTACTCTGTTACTTTGCTGCCTACTAGCGCCTCCCTCCATCCCTATAGGGAGAGAGCATGAGACCCTAACCCAGTCTCTGGTGGGCAGCGTCTATGCCTAGCACAGAGGATCTTCTCCTGCAGGAGGTGCAGCAAGAGGCTCTAAGGATGAGCAGAGTCTAGGCCAGGGCTGGGGATTTCTAGGTAGCTTCTGTTGGGTTCTCACTTGGGACAAAATCTGGGCAGCTGCGCATGTCCATAGACGTCACAGCAGGGGGTGAGTGGGAATTATTTATATGTGTACACAGATGCGCCAGGGAAGAGCCAACCACTTTAAAAGCTTGCAGATCATCTAAGACCAGGTGACAAACCAACCTCTGGATAGTTTTTGTAACCCCTCTCTCCAAGTAGACAGCAATATTGTTAAATGTGGCTTTGAGACCGAGTCCCTTTCTCCCTGCTTTTTTTTTTTTTCTTTTTTTCTTTTTTTTTCTTTTGGTTTTTCAAGACAGGGTTTCTCTGCATAGCCCTGGCTGTCCTGGAACTCACTCTGTAGACCAGGCTGGCCTGGAACTCAGAAATCCGCCTGGCTCTGCCTCCCAAGTGCTGGGATTAAAGGCGTGCGCCACCACCGCCCGGCCCTTTCTCCCTGTTTTAACAGACAGCCTCCTGGTGCTGATTTCCTCTCAAGAAGCACGGTCTACAAGTTATCTCAATGAGCCAGGCCATGCCTGACATATCATGGAAGACACCAA
>JADRCC010574580.1:7500-13499 GCA_019843855.1 Hylomyscus alleni | reverse complement strand
TGAATTAGCTACAAGTACCCAGCAGTATAAATTTTGGTGATTAGACTCCCTGAATTGAGAATCCTGGAGCAGTGGTGGTGCATGCGTGCCTCCACTCGGCATTTGGGAGGCAGAAGCAGGCAGATCTCTGAGTTTGAGGCCAGCCTGGTCTACACAAAGAGTTCCAGGACAGCCAGGGCTACCCAAACCAAAACCAAACCAAACCAAATGTGAAAGATAAACCAAAGCAAAAAGAATATACAAAAGCTGTCTTGAAGAACACTGTATGCATCATCCCATTGTAGGGGATAACTTTTGCCATGCTTATATAGTGATCTGTACACACACACACACATACACACACACACACACGGTTAGTTTTTAAAGTTTTGTTTTTAAAGCTATTCAGGAAATCTTGATATTTATAGAAAAGTTGGCTTGGGGCAGCGAGGTAATGTCTGATGACATAGGTATTAACACTCAGAAGAAATAAAATTATCTAGTAAAATAAGGTATCTTACTATATGACAAACCACCAGCTCATCAATTTTTCTGAATAAGATTATAGCAAAAATAAAGCATGACGTATAATCTCTGAAATGGGAGAAATATGCAAAGCTTTCTTTTTAATGGCCATCTAACGTCAAATCAATACCCCATTTTCTTGGTGATTAATTTAAAGCGAGAGTTGAGCTTTTAGCATTTTAACTGATATATTATCTTAATCTTTTATTTACTCTCTATACTTCCAAAGAAGGATTATCATAGCGTCAGTCGGTCCTCTCACTGGCTGTCCCAGGATGGTGACCGGTGGACAATGGACAGTTTGACAAAAAAATGTTGTAGGTGCTTGATAGTCCAGGCAGAGAAATGTGTTCTTTGTCCTTTCAACCTAACAAGCAGTGACAGGTTTTCAAGGCATCAAACTGTCAACTCTGGGGGCTTCCACTGCTGTCTGTATCATAATCTGTTTCTTAGTAACACTTGGTCTGAGCAGCAGTAATAGAATTAATTATACTTCATTTTGCTGCCTTTAACAGTATTGACCAAATTTAAGAACAAATGAGAAGTGCTTATCAAGCTTGAAGAAAATAATCCATCAGTGGCACAATTTAAATTCTCTGCAGTTCTCTTATTAATCAAAGTAGCACTTACTATCCTATCTACACTTCCCATTAACAGTCATTAAGCCCTGCTGCTGATTGAAGCAATTTCTTTAGGGATCTCAACCTCATTTTTAAGAGAACTTCTTCAGTGGAAAACAATATCATAGAAGCGTGGTGACTTAGAAAGAGAGGGAGAGGGTTCTTCAATCATGTTCTGACCTTGATAGCTTTCGAGAGTGTAAGTTCAAAAAAAGTACACAACAGCAGGATTAGAAACTTCAGATTTCGGAGGGTGAGCCACCGCCCTTGCCTCGCCACCTAAAGGAGATACCAGATTGACAAAGTACAGACTTGGCAAACCCCTTAGTGAGCCCCCTCTGAGCTTCCGTTGTCCTCACTGAAGTCTTCCACTCATAGCGTCATATCCTGTGCATCTCAGGAACGAGGACCACACTGAGAAGGGTCACCAGGAGCACTGTGTCTTGCACTGTCTTTGTGGAGGGCATCTGCAAGAATGGGAGGCCCACGAACTCCATACCTCTGAGGCAGCGTTCATCACTGCTGACGTGGGGCCCCAGATAACCTGTCCAGCTGTCTCTGACTCTCTTTGACCCATGACATGAGCTGTTCTGTATACTTCTCTTATGGAAAGCACACGAGGAAGTGCAAATTCACATGAAAGTTCATCAAAGTTGCTAAACCCAAGACAAATGTTACCTACTCAACACTCTTGGTCTCTTACTCTCTGGGGTCTTTGACAGTGCTGGTTCACAGTACGAAGCTGGTACAGCTCTGTGATCTCTAGAGAAGCTCTGCTGCTAAGACGGAGAAAACCCTACAGGATTAAAATGCTGTGGTTTTGTTTTTAAATGAAAGTATCTGTAAAGCATGTGGAAGGAGCCGCTGACATCTAAGACAGAGCTGTAGGGTAATGGGTAAAAACAGAACATTTGTAGGGTCTGGGGAATTTGCTTTTGCCTCTAAACATCTTTGATAACAGAGCATTTGTAGGGTCTGGGGAATTTGCTTTTGCCTCTAAACATCTTTGATAATAGAGCATTTGTAGAGTCTGGGGAATTTGCTTTTGCCTCTGAACATCTTTGATCAGTTCAGTTGAAGCATCGGATCAGGTCTGTTCAGTGTCTCAAGACGAGACAGCTGAGAGGATGCTAGTGACTGGCAAGATGAAGCAATAGCACTTGTTAGGCGGGTTGCAGCAGGAAAGGCGGCAGTGCCTGGACCGTTCCCATCACCTTTGGCCCCAGGATTGAACGTAGGTACACTGGTTACCTCCGAGCCATACTGCGAACAGACAAGTCATGAGGTGAGCGCAGACACGTCCCGTCTGGGATGAGACTGGCCATGAGAACTGTACCATCAGCTGTAGTGTGAAGATGTCTAAAACCCTGCAACCTCACCTGTTCACCTGCATATAATCAGCTTGTGACCAAAACGCCTGGAGGGGGCTGAGGTTTATTTGGGAATCTTAGTTCCAGGGATGTCTGTGGGGAACAGTGACAAAGCAGAGGAAGGGCAAGAGAAACCCCTAGGGACAATGACCTACTTCTTACAACCAAGGCCTACCTGCCCATAGGCCAGCATATTATGACTCTGTGAAGGGATCCACTCAGTTCGTTAGGTCAGAATCCTCACACCTGCATTGTCTTTGGGGTATCCTCACAGACATACCTGGAGGCACACCACTAATCTTAGCATCCCTCAGTCCAGTCAAAAGTAAGCAGACGATCCGGATATCAAAATCGCACCAGAATCCCATTATTTTATGAGCTAGGCTCCCAGGTGGTGAGACAGGAGATTCACTCTGCTCAATTCTATCCGTGAGGAAACAGAGAGGTCCAGTCGCTTGACTAAAGGCACAAAGCAGAACACGGTTGGCCATCGCAGGTGGTCCAGACGTGACCTGGCTCTGCACCGCGGCCTCCTCAATCTGTTGGTGGAGCTCTCGTCTTCCTCTAGAGGGGCTGTGTAGCTATGGAGGTGCTCTTCAGAGCACTCTTGGGGAGGACTTCAGTATTTCTCTACCCCCTGTGTCTGGGTCTTAGCCCGTAGTTGTTGGTTAGCTTTCAGGGACTGGGTAGCTAGGATGAATCCATTCTTTTTTGTTACTGGTCAAAGCCTCAAGAGGGATCAGTCAAGACTGGGTCTGAATTTGTTTGACCAGCATAGACATGAAGACACCTCAATAGGTTCCTGAGCCAGATGCATAAAGGAGAACATACCATCAAGGACGAGACGAGATGCCCCGAGACTCCAGTGACCACGGATACAGAGGCTACAGTTCAGCCAAAGTGGATTTTCTTTCCTCACAGCAATATAGGGACCATCTACCAGAGCATTTCTGATAAGACATTAAAAATATGCTTCTCATCTCTAGGAAATGAAGTGCTGAGCTGGATTTCTGGTTCAATGGAATACCTACCCCTGTTAAAGCACTTAAAAAGGAAAACATCTACAAAATGTCCCATTAGGCTGACAAATTTATAGCAGTGTGAGAAGTGTGCCAGCAGTTTCCAAGCCGAACAGAGCGTCGTGTTTAAGGAGTATGAATGGATCGGAGTCCAGCAATATTTCATCCACAGGAACAAGTTTAGTTACCACATCTCTTCCCATCGTTCCCACATTTGCTTTAACGGGCATCTGTATGTCATGACAGAGTATGGACATCATCTTAAAAAATAAGTTGTAAAATGAATGATATTAAATGGACTTTCACAGCGGGAAGACATGGAAATCTATTCTCATCTTGATGTGTGGGGCTGTACAGACAGAAATGCCATTAGCATTAATGGTAATTATGCGCGTAAGTCCCAGCGCTCTATGAGAATATGCCCCTTCGTTTGCAAGTACAGTGACTGGCTCATTTTGACACTAGAAACAGCTGAGGCTTTTCTCTCTCTAATGGGAGGGACTTGAGTGGCTCAGAGCTCGACTCTGAGCACTGCTTTCCCCAAACTTGCAATTCAAGCACTCTGAAACTCCCCTTCCTCAGAAGTGCTGAAGACACAATAGAAAGCTGCAACTGCCTGTGGCACATCCAGGTAATTTGTACATCCTTTTCCTTTTTCTGTCACTTGCTGCGGCTGTTGCAATGCAGGATCTGTGTTCTCTCATAACAAACTTATTTTCGTATGGTCTGATAACTGCCAAGAATAGTTACATTCTGACCAAGCTAGCAAAAGATGTTTAACTCCAGTGTAAATGAGCTGAGGATAAGCATCTTAACATATGCTCCCCAAAGCGAGTGTCTTCCAGTCTTAATACAATAGGCAGGCAGGTGAACCATTCAGGGGAATGGTTCAAGCCACCATTGAGTCGTTAGGAAGGCTGTGAGACCAAGTGCTGAGCTAGGTTTCACTTGACACAGTAGAAACACAAAACAAAAAGTCTTCTCTGTCCAAAAGTCAGAAGGCATTAACACAAAAGGCAGCCAGCCCTGCACCTTCCCACACCTTTCATCAGGACAAGACAAGCACAGTGATGGGTATGATTAAAATATACCAAACAAACAAACACTGAAAAACAAAGCCCACCAGCCATTGCAGCTTTCAATTACAATGCAACTAAGAAGCCACCATATTATTCCTACAAACTATTTTCACTTAGCAAGTTCGGATGGAATTATTGCCATGACCTTTTAAAAACATGAAAGAGTGAATCAATACCCTTTCAGAGCAAGCCTGCCGGAGCCGAACTGGCCATGCTGTAATGGTGTGTATTTCTGCATCAGAAGGCAGTTGAAACCTAATTATCGTCAATCACATACAAGGTAGCTCCACGTCCTGATGAGCAGGCAGCCAGTGTGCACGGGAGGGACTGTAAGAGTGCTTCTTCAAGAGGGGAGAGTCTGTGTGCTAGGGGTGGGGATCTCAGGAGCCCTGGGCCAGCAGTGAGGCTCACAGGTGAGTTATAGAGACTGTCACTCATTTACAATAACTAACGCTGGCCTGTCAGAAACAGCCACCTGTAAATGATGTATGAGTGGCTGGCAGACTGCCATTCCTACCCCCCCACCCCCTGCAGACCTTGCAGCCAAGAATCACATTTGATTGTCGAGGTCATCGGAATGCTTACTTGGAAACATGCCATATAATATCAAAAAATAACAAACAGCCAATCAGCAACATTTCTTCAGGCTCAAGGACACGATGACCAACTTGCTTTTGGAAAATAAGAATGAAAGCTCTGAGATCCGTTTTAGCAGGCAATCTGTTTACTTGCTTCTTTCTAGTCATAATGAAGCAAAGGTATGGTAGGGTCCAAGAGCAGCCACACCATGTTGGATGGGGAGAACACACAGAGATTCCTAAGCTGTTTTAGACACCATGCCAGTGAAAGCTAAAAACAAACATTCAATCAACAACCATGACAGCCCAAACTGTCAGGCTATCTGCTGGCAACAGGGTTTAGGGCTTTGACAGCTATGGAAAATGGTTTGCAGAGGAAGGGAATAAGTTTCAGATATGCTTTTCCTATTCAATTCTATCCTTAAATCTTCCTGAAAATACTAATATGACTCATGTGGCAAATGTTTTTCTTTCCCAGTATCTTTTAATACACCATCAAGATGGTTCAGTAGGTAAAGGCAGGTGCCACCAAGCCCAGGAACCTGAGTTCAATCCCTAGACCCCACAGGGTGGGAGGAGAGAACCGATTCCTGAAAGTTGTCTTCTGCCTTCTATACACGTGCCGTGGCACATGCACTTCTTGCTCTCAAATCCAGTGGAACAGACAGACAGGCAACAAAGTGCTGTCAGGAGGTCACAATATTGTTTTTAAGTTTTTTTCCAGTGATCTAACTGTGGATAGAAATTTCATAGAATATCATGCTTTTCCAATACAAGAAATATATGTGTAAATGTTACAAATATTAAGGAAGTGTTTCGACAGCACCTT
>JADRCC010574580.1:0-2500 GCA_019843855.1 Hylomyscus alleni | reverse complement strand
AAATGCCGTGACTAAAGATCAGATTGTAAAGGCTGCGTCCATCTCACTGTGAGAGAAAACGCAGAGCATTACGGTAATAAACAACTGTACAAGTTTTCCATCTCTAGGAATCACTCAGAGGATTAAGGCTCAGAGTCTTTTGTCTAGAGTGCTTCGAGAAGTATAATGAAAACAAAAACACAAACACATAAAAATACAATTTATGCCCTTTTATCAAGCAAAGAAAAAGTTGCTTAACGTTTGAAAAGGGAGCAGTAATGTAAATTTATTGACAATTTTATTGTAATAATTAGATGTTTACACAGTCTGGACATTGTGGCTAAATCACTTGGAGCATGTTTATTTGCAGGGAGCTGTTTCCTGGGCACCGCGGCAGGTTCATTAAGAAGACATACTATATTAGGATTCCGAAAACCAGCAGCTCCCGCTCTCTCCTTTCCTGTTTTATACATATATTTAAAAACTAAAAACAATGCAGCAAAATTCAGAATTTCCTTCGTAAGGGAAACAACATCCCAGTGGCCTTGAAATAGCTTGAAAATAAATCTCGCCTTGAATATCTTAATACAGGGCATTAGAAAGACCACCGCTAATGACTCAACTAGCTTTTAATACCTACTGTATAAATGGAGACCTGGTTTTGACTAGGAATAAATTAGAGCTGTGTATTGGGGCATTTCTTGTTTTATCCTTTTCTTAAAAAAAAAAAAAAAAAAAAAAACAAGAAAGAAAACTCCTGCATATTTGCCTCATATGAAATGCTTCTCAACATGTTTTCAGTGAGGAAAAGCCTCGCCTGGAAAGAAAGCTTTCCACAAGCAGCCTCCACACAGCTTACGGGGCTGAAATTGTGCACTTAAATCTCTCCATGACTCTCGTCCACTCGCTTTTTCCGCTTCTTCTTCTTTTCCTTTGTGTACTTCTATACTAATCCCGAATGTGCTGATCTGATGTACTCTCTGTGTTTTCAGATGGAGCCAAAAAAGAGAAACAACACATTTCTCAGTTATGGGAAAGTCGTGATAAGCCAGATACCAAAGGGGAAAATATTCTGTGAACAAAAGTATCTTTACAAAATACATAAAATGAAGATCATTTCATAGCGTGAAGTGGGTACAGTAACAGAAGCACACTTGGGGCAGTCATATCAATATTTAAAATTTAGAAACTGTCTTAAAATTAGGGTGCTGAATACGAAGCTGCAATCCATTTCCAGCTTTAGCATATTTCCATTAGAATCAAGTAGTAATCAATACAGAGTATTTATTGCTATCAACTACAGCACCAAGGGAAGCAAAAGACGTGTGCTCACAACACAAAGCCTTCTTCTGTGGTCACTTAGCAAGAGGAGGAAAGTTCTCCACGCAGTCTGATCTCCAGTCAGTGGCACTGGCTGCAGCATCCTCACTCTGTTCTGCACACTACAGCCCCACCATTTTATGTTACAGAAGGATCTGTTAAATAGTCAAGGAAATACAAACGGCGGTGGGACAGCTTCCCAGCTGAAGTCAGCTAAGCTGCAATTAAGAGAATGCTATTTTTAGAAAGCAAAAAATGACAGCCAAGAACAGGGCCTTTTTTGTTTGTTTTTCAGTTGATGGGACTGGCTAATAATGGTTTAAAGTAATTAAGGAGTGAGATCGAAAATTGAGCTTTTAGGGAAAAGTGCTAAAAATTAACTCCATAGTATAATGATATTATCAAACATGTCCCTGGAATTATGTCTTGTGTAACATACTACGGATCACAACTGTAAGAATTAAAAAAAGAAGGACTCTTTGGTGACTCTGCATAATCATAACAAATATATTTAATAATCTTAAATAAACTCTGATGTACTTTGATATCCATACTTCTAAGTAACTCTAGACATGAGAAATGATTTTTTTTTAAAAAAAAATCAGAACATAAAAGCCATTATTATTTGAAGGAGTATGCTTAATTTTTTAGATAATTTAAATTATTTAGTGATCCTTTGCATTTTTTATTAGCTTTGCCTAAAGTTATAACGTTAAAGCATTAAGGTCACATGTGAAGAGGTTCTGGTTTTCCCTTATTTCTAGTCTTCGACTTTCACAAACTATAAACTAAGACTAAGTGCTCCACTGCCACACTAATTCACTCAGACCAAAGCATGTCGTGCACTGCCATCCACTTGAAGAACCTTGTGCCTTGGAAAGAGTAGCTCGCACACAAGCACATGGGCACACGTGGAAGCACAGTTTACTAACAGGCACCAGAGTAAGGAAAGCTGTACGAAGACTTTCCTCAGAGCGTCTGTTTCCTTTTCCCTGAACATTTAAGAATGTTCTAATGCATCCAGATGACCACACACACAAAAGACTGTTGAGCAAATTCATGGCTTTAAATATCAGTCTCTTTGTAAACTGCACAGACTAAAGTCACTTGTAGTTTTGAAATCTCCATTCATAGAAACTGACTAGTTCGTGGAAGCTTGATTTTAAAACAGATGGGAGAACTCCAAACTTCTCTAGGATGG
>JADRCC010574579.1:0-12292 GCA_019843855.1 Hylomyscus alleni | reverse complement strand
AAAAAAAAAAATCATTTCTACCTTAAATTGGATTTGTCCGGTATTCCGTCACAGCAATAGGAAAAGCAACAACACGAGCAGATGGCCACCAGACTCACGCAGCAGAACACTTGATACATTTATTTAGAAAACATTCTCTTCACTATTATTCAATTATACAATAGTGAGTGAAGCCAATAGCTTCAACATTTGGCCTCAAAGTGTAACTCAAAGTCTTCCATCTTTTACTGTCAGGATATGTCACCTCTACTCATGATGGTTGTAGTATCTGCATGGGGAGGGGCCATAGATGTGTATGTATATGTTCAAATGGGAATTGTGCGAGTGCGAGAGTGTATGGGTTTGCATGTATTTGTGGAGGCCAACACAGAGTGTCTTCCTTAACCATTCTCTTGCTTGTTTGTTGAGACAGAGTCTCTCACTGAATGTGGAGTTCAGTAATTGAGCTAGATTGAGTTGCCAGCAGACCCCAGGAATCCCCCTGGCTCCATCACCCTAACCCTGGGATTTCAGGCACATATCACTGCTTGGCTTTTTGAATGGATGAGGGAAGAGAGGTCTGTCTTCACTTTGTTTTTATTATTATATGTTTATTATGCTATGGTTATTGTTTACTTATATGATGATATGAATACTGGGATGGTAGTTTAAAAATTAATGAACAATAGATGGGGCTGGGGAAATGGCTTAGAATAGGTTGTGAGCTTAATAGATAGGAGGAAAAGTTTTCTAGGCATATACAATGTGAGCTAACGACTCTCTTGCTCATCACTTATTTCATTGAAATCTTGAAAAATGAACATTTATTTTTCTTTTTACTCTATCCTCAATTTTTTTCAGGGAGTCTTAAGCTATATAGATATACTTTTTTTCTAATACAATAAACTCACATCATGTATTTGTGGGTGTTTATATGCATGTGTGTGTGTCTTCTTTAATTATTATCCTATAAATGTAATATTTCCTTTTATTGATTCTTTGAAAATTACATACATGCATACATATATATTTTGATTGTACTCACCCCTGCTCTCTGGGATCCAATCTACCTCTCCCCCATGCATTCCAGCTTTTTGTCCTTTTTCTAATCCCCTATTGAATCCAGTTTGTACTGTGCACTTATGTGTGAGTAGGGGACCATCCTCTGGAGCATGAGCAACTTGCCAGGAATCCCACCACTCAATAAAATTGACTGTGCCAACCTAACAAGCATCAGCTGTCAATAGCTCCTCAGCTCGGATGGAGGCTCTGAGTCTCTCCCAGCTCTTTTGCAGAAGGAGCACCATGGAGGGGAACTGTGATTTGGAAGCCTAAGCTGAATAAACCCTGTTCTCCCCATGTTGCTTCTGGTCACGATGCTTCATTACAGCAATAGTATCCCTAAGACACCACAGCAGAAGTCAAACTGAACCATGCGGACTTGCACGCCGTGTTTTTAAATACTGCATTGGTTTAAAAAAAAACAAAACAAACAAACAAACAAAACCAAGCTGTTATACTCTGTTCATCTTTGTCTGGCCTATGGTAGGTATTAGGGGAGGGATATTTATGGACTTAATAGAATTACAGTTTGTGGTGGCGTACACATTGAATTGAGTGCAACATACAGAATGAAGTCAACACAATATACATCTTAAAAAAAAAGAAAAGGAAGACTCTGTCTGCTGTTTCTCGAGTGTCCTCTGAGTGACTATGCTTGCTCCTGGCACTGATCATTATTGCTCTGTTGGCCAAGACACTTACAGTTAACTAATTATTGTGTCTTCTGAAAGTTCAATGTACTTCCTCCCATTTTCAAAGGGACTAAATGTTTATTTCTATCTTGTTTACCTTACAGTGCTTTATGCAATTTTAGAAACGAGATATGGAATAAGTCAGTCTTATTTTTTTTTTTTTTTTACCCATTTTCCTTGCTCTGGAGCAGGGCGTCTCAACCTGTGGGTCACAACCCCTTTGGCAAATGTCTGTCTCCAAAAATATTTACATTACAATTCATAAAAGAAGCAAAGTTACATTTATGAAGTAGCGACAGAAATAATTTTGTGGTTAAAGGTCACCACAACATAAGAAAATGTATATTAAAGGGTCCCAGCATTAGGAAGGTTGAGAACCACTGCTATAAAGTGATCATCTAGATAGGATTGGTGTCCGGCGCTTAGGATGGAAGAGCTCACTGCTGGATGAAAGTATTTTAACAGGAAACAAGGGCTATTTTGTTTCTGGGAGATCTATCTATACTCACCTGTCCCTTCTAACCTCAGCCCCTGGAGCATCCTTCAAGGTTAAATAAAAAAAAAAAAAAAAAAAAAAAAAAAAAAAAAAAAAAAAAAAAAAAACTTCAATCCTTTTGGAGATTTACAAAAGTTAACACCACACCATACACACACACACACACACACACACACACACACACACACAGACACACACACAGACACACAGGTGCACGTGCACAAAGATAGAAAGAATTTGTTTACTAGCACACAGTGATCCCAGATCTATCCCAGAGAAGACACTGGGATAGAGAAGAGAGAAAGAGACTGACCAGTGGGAGAAGAGCAGAATCAAGGGAAAGTGTACTAGCCTTTAAAGGGAAAGGGAGAAGGAGGAGGAGGGGAGAGGAAGAGAGAGGGAGAATGGGAAAGAAAGAGTATTTGGCACTATTAGTTCATTGAAAAAAATATTTATTACCTGCCTTCTTTGTGTCAAGACCTGATATCATAGTAATGAATGAGACTGCTCCGATGTGTGTGTGCTTTTATGCTGCTTATAACTTGAAAGAGGAAAAAAATGGGAAATTTCCCATTCCCAATGAGTGAGTGTGAGAGGGCTTTCCAGAGCAGATGGGTGCTCAGAGAGTGAGTCAGAAGGAATACTCCAAGTCAGCTATCAGCGGGTCAGGAGGAAGAAGCAGGCAGCATGTGCCAGGTGAAAGGCGGAATGAAGGCAGGTGACAGTGAGACTCTAGGGTGACCAAGGAAGAGGCAGAGATTCTCCAGGGACTCTCAGGCCTGGACAAGGAAGGATTTACAGCTACCCTACTACAGAGGCAGCTGGATTAGAGGGAACAATACTTAGGCCTAGTGATGGTATCGTCTGACTTGCATTGTCAAAAAAATTGTCAAAAAAAAAAAAACACAAAAAAACAAAAAACCCGATGTTTTGGTGTGGAAAACAAAGGGCAAAAGACAGACAGGGATGTAGAAAGATGGATGGAAGCTGCTTGATGAGCGTTGAGGAAGAAAAGATTGGTGTGACTGTGGGCACAGAGTGGTCCGATTCAACCACAGGCCAGGGGGGAATCAACAAATATTGGTTGCTGGTGGCACATGGGAGCTGAGAGAGATACATGAATCAAGAATAAAACATGGATTTCTAGCCTAAGCCTTGGGGAAAAGGCTTAGGCTTAGGAAGATAACCCTGAACAAGAAAGTTAGGGATGCTGTGCGAAAGGAGAGTCCGGAGTCCAGTGTCCATCCAAACTTATTTTCTTTTTTCTTTTTTAGATTTATTTATTATTATTATACATGGGTATTGCACTGTAGCTGCCTTCAAACACACCAGAAGAAGGATTCAGATTTCATTATGGGTGATTGTGGGCCTCCATGTGGTTGCTGGGATTTGAACTCACGACCTTCTGAAGAGCAGTCAGAGCTCTTACCCGCTGAGCCAATCTCGCCAGCCCCCAAACTTATTTTCAATGATCCCTTGAAAGACTAGAGTAGATAACACTGAGTCAAGCTGACTGAGTAAATTCACTTCCCAAATATTGAGAGTTGTTGGGAAAATTAAAGACTTAGGCCCGAGTGGACTTACATAGGTGGTGTAGCATGAAAATGATCTGGGACCAAATCCTAAAGACCAAATCCTAAAGACCTTCAACTTTGGGTAGTTAGAGAAATGTGGTGAGGGACACTGGAAAGTGGTTGCCAGGAAGGTCTCATGGCCAGGAAAATGACTTCACCCCATGTATTTAAAATGGGAAAATACTTATGCAGGAATTTAAAAACATAGATCCAATGAAAAATACAGAACAGAGAGAGGGAGAGGGAGAGAGAGAGAGAAAGAGAGAGAGGGAGAGAGAGAGAGAGAGAGAGAGAGAGAGAGAGAGAGAGAGAGAGAGAGGACAGAAAAGAAACGCAGAGACACAGACACAAGACAGAGAGACACAGAATCTCTAAGATTCTGCAAAAATCTCTTAGAAGTAGTGATCTGTAGGAGAATTCTGTGAGGGGAGAGATGATGCTACCCCTCTTCTTTCAGTTTTTATGTTTCTTTCTGTCTGTCTCTCTGTCTCTGTCTTTTTCTCTGTGTCTCTCCCTCTCTCTCCCTCTCTCCCTCTCCTCCCCTCTCTCCCCTCTGTCTCTCTCTCCCCAAATCTCACACAGATGCCTCTGTTGGTAGACCTAAAACAAAAATGTAGTTTCTCAAGACTCAGAAATGCTGGCGGAAATGCTGGGAAGTGTAGTTTTCAAGACCCAGAGCCCTAAGATACAGGGTTCATAGAAGGGTGTGGGACTGGGGTTACATCCAAACAAAACTCAAGACAGCCACAGCTACAATAATACTAACAGCGCCGAGGCTTGGCAGCAGATGCAGGGCCTCTAACACCCATGAAGGAGGATGCTTGTGTGTGAATCTGACTCCCCTTGGCTCTCTGATAGCTCAGGGATATCCAGGCTCTTTTCTGTCCAGCCCTTACTGCCTAGAATGCCAGAACTGATTTCCCTTCTGACAAAGCACCTCTCTGACAACCATTTTTCCATTTCCTTTGTATTACAAAAACAACTTTTTAAAGTCATGGAACCTTCGGTGACAAGCTGATTTGAATCTTTCCAACTTCAGCATCTATCATTTGGCCACCTGTTTGCTACCCTCCCTTGTCTTTCTGAACAGGGATACTCAATCAAGAGTTTGTATAATGAGGAGACAAAATATTTCCCAAGAGAAAAAGAAAGCATGGTACAATGTTGTTTTTAACAATGTCTTAATTTCTAGCACAGTAGAGTATTGCCTAAGATTTGAGGTAGTAAACTGAAACTCATTATTTAACATTTGGCTCTATGGATTCTACAACATTGTTACAAAACACTAACCCCCCCCCTCTCTGTGTGTGTGTGTGTGTGTGTGTGTGTGTGTGTGTGTGATGTGATGTGTTTGTGTGTATGTGTGTGTGTATTTCTACAAAGAGATCAGTTCTTAAAATGTATATGGCTCAGGAGTTAAGAGAATTTGCTGTTCTTCACGTGTCAGCTTACAACCAACTGCCCGTAATTCCACTTCTAGATGATCCAGCACTCTCTTCTGGCCTCTACGGACACTGGGCACACAGTCAAACACTCATACACATAAGGTAATCTTTTAAAAAGCATATATGGTTATAACCTATGTGTGTGGGTTCAGTGGAACAGTGACCTTCTGGAAGAGAAGGATGGTACTGCTCCTGTCTCCCTATCCCCACACCTCTGGGGTCACCTGGCAAATATTGACCAAATGATTAACCCAGTAAGCTACATAAAAAGTGGAGATTGCAGCTCAACCCGAGACAAGGAAGCTCAGTGGTCAGTGCAGACTGCCTCCGCCTCCATTCCAAAGCAAAGCTCACACTTATAATTGTTGTTAGGCAAGAAGAAGAAAATGGAAGAGACACCTAGAAGGTCAAAGCGGCTTTTCTCCTGCTGCTTCCTTTCTGGGAGGGGGAATCCCTACGAGGGACTGGACTTCTAGCTGTAATTGAATGAGTACCTTCCGTCTCCAGACACTGCAGCTGCACACAAGAAATTATATTCAACTTTTCATTATAAAATGTAAAGTATAAATTCTATAGACAGACCTCTAAGCAAATAGCATGCTTCCAAAAAATAGGATAGCATGTTTCAATTAGCAAAGTTTATTATTTCCATGTTTGTTTGTGTATTCCAGAAACCCCTCATGCACAGTCCACATAGATATGCCCAGAGCTGTAGATCTTGTCAGTTTGAAAATATTTCAGTTGCCCCACATGATGCCCTCCTAAATTCATCATAACCCTATTTTTAAGAGGAAATAGAGAGCCCTGAGTGCCATACTGTCTTAATGTGCACTTTTAAAAACCCTTGTCACCTTGGTTGGCTCAAGGTTAGTGCACTGAGCTGTCTTATGTTATAGCTATGGTTTCAGCTCTATAGACTAAACTTTCCAGACCGGGGGTGGGGGGGGACAGGAGGGAAAGGGACACGGGGGGTGGGGGAAAAATAGTCAATACCTACTGTGAGCTTCAGCACTTGGAGCTGGCAGTGAGTCTTTCTCACAAGAAGCAAAAGTGAAAGAAAACTCTCAGATAGCCCTGGTCTTACACAGACTTATAGCATACACACACATTCCCCACTGCTTCCTCTACATCCCTGGATCCATGCTCTGACTCATTGATACACAAGTATGCACATATACGCTGTAGTGGAACTACATGGTATGTGTGAGTGTGTGAGTGTATGAGTGTGTGTGTGTGTATTTTTGTTGTCATCTTGACATCAGAGCAGCTGCAGTTACCCAAGAAGGTAAATAGGTCCTGTAAACATAACCTCATAGAACAATGGTTCTCAACCCCAAATCAGATACCCTGCATCTCAAACATTGGCATTATGATTCATAACAGTAGCAAAATTACAGATATGAAGTAATAATGATGAAATAATTTTATGGTGGGGGGCAGGGTGTACTACTACAGCATGAGGAACTGTATTAAAGAGCCGCCGCATTTGAGAGATTGAGAACCACCATCGCAGAGGAAGGTAGAAGGTTATCAGATCCCCACCTTAGAGTGCAGCCACTTCCTCCCTCCCTCCAGCTGCACATAGTCCTGCCTCAGTTGGGGGTGCAGACAGGGGTGAGGGGAAGGAACAATATATAAGAGGCAGAAGGTTGATGGGAGGGTCTCCAAGGAGGCAGTTCTCATAAGTCATCAACCCTTCTGAGTGAGAGCTTATCGGTGAACCTGCCCAAGAGTCACGCGTGTTCTTGGAAGTAACTTCTCATCCAAGCTCTTATAAATAACCAGAGCAGAGTCAATAATTCACCAGGCTGGATTTGGACAGAATCATTTCTTTGATCTATAAGTGCCCTATCTAGGGTAAATGCATGTTTCTATAAATCTTCCAAGAAAGAGTTAGGCAACAACTATCTTAGCACAACAATAGGAATTATGGATGGTCTCTAGCTCTTTACACCTTACAGAGACAAAAATAAATAAATAACAACATGTGCCCTCACTAACTAGCAGAACAATGGGTGTGTGAGCAAATATCAACAGTGTGGTTACTATCCCGGTATATGTGAGACGGTTCTAGAGCACAGATAGGGCAGCAACTTCTTGCAGGAGTTGTTAGGAAAAAAGCACAAAGACCTGCAGAAAAGAAGGAACTTAAACTGGAGCATAAAGGACAGGCAGAAGTGTCTGAGCAAGCAAAAGATGGGAGCACGTTTATAGAACTTTATCAAGAGCATGAGTCCTGAAGTCCAGCCACCACTTACAATTCCTGGGTTGGTAGGCAAGTTCCCTCTCTTTGGTACTTCAGTTCCCCTATCTGAACATAGCATTATTATTATTATAGTGTATTTTGTAATCCTTTGTTATGAGGATTAAATGCATTAATGTTTATCGAGCGCTGAGAGGCGTGTAGTGTGTAGGGAGGGTTAGATGGTTGCTGCTGCTGCTGCGGCTACTGCTGCTGCCAGTGCTTCTACTACTATTGTTTGCTGTAGTCAAAATTATTCTCATCTACTGAGTAGAATTTAGTTTTGTGCCTGTGATGGGTTCCAGCTACCTGTGTGCCTTGCCTGACAGTTGAACCCCTGCTCTAGAGAAACTGGAGTGCAAACACAGCAACCAGAGACATGCACATTTTAGCTGGCTTCAGTGATTCAGGTGAGCGATGGCGTTGCTCCGTGTATGGCAAGCCGAGCACTCAGCCCATGTCAATGCTTTTGCAGGATTTATCAGGGAACACTGTTTTATTGCTACTTACAAGAAGAAAGATCTCAGATCTGCCCTGCATATTTAAATACTGGTGCCAATCAAGTGAACATCCTTCCTAAGAATGCTTTTTTTTTTTTTTTTTAATGGTTATTTTTTGCCTGGCAATCTTTAAGGAAAGAAGATAGCTTAACACATCAAAGCAGCATCATTCATTCTGTATGCGTTGCCCTGGAGTAATCTTCTCCATGAATGTTTCATGAGGCAGACTCCCCGCAATGAGAGTGCGGACTGAAGGTCAGAAAGGGTGAGTCACAGCTGATGCTGGGAGATTCATCTGAAACCATTGTTGACATGTTCAGATACTGCCTGCCATGGAGACAAAGGATTCCATGCCCTCTAGCAGCGGTCTAGAGAATGAGTTTTAGCAAGACAACTACTTCACAACGCATCCCTGTGGTATCTGGAGCCGGCGCCCCTCTCTGGACTGTATCCCGTTTATTATTCAGCTCCTTAGTTTTTTTTTTTATTTCCACCTGATTAATTGTCAGATGATTCTCAGTCATAACTCAGATTGCTACACACTTCCTCCCACTAGGATTGTACCAGCACCACAGAATTTTAGTGAAAAAAAAATCTTACAATTTATGGAAATTCTAGCTAAGCTACTGGTCCGTATTTATGGGGTAAGAACAGTGGAAGGTTTCCAAGATGTGCGCTCAAAAAGGGCCAGCTGTTTGCCCCAACACCCCCTAGGATGTTAACATGCATTCTGAGGGTAAGTCATGGTGATGGCTGGCTTTGTAGAGCAGTGAGCCTAGAGCTTTGTGAATACATTACCCATCAGAGCAGATGAGGGTTAACCACCCTTTGTCCAGATTTTAAAGGAATAAAAGAGGAAGTGGAAAAGGAAAAGAAAGAGGAAGAAGGAAAATTTTTATTGTAACCCCAATGACAGAATAAATAAATCTTGTTCTGATTTTGTTAGTGAATCAGAACTCTTCTTCCACATCCTTTACCAAAACGTTAACATACTTCTCAAATGTGACCTTACGTGATCAGCTTAGACATCATCAGAAGAATCTTAAGAGATGCAAATTTCCTCACCAGTTGCCAGTCAATTAGAAATATGAGATGTTATCTAACATTCTGTATATTTTGACAAACTCCACAGGTAATTCTGGTGCAAACTAAAGCTTCAGAGCTATTGCTCCAACTGTGTGAAAATTTATTTTCAAGAGAGTTACATTGAGTTCCAAAAGGCTTATATCAAATACCCATTTTGTTAGCTCTTTCTATGTAAGTCAACTTATCTATTTATAATCCTCTGATGGTTCCTCTAAAGGATAAAATGCAAATTCCTTAGCTTGGTCTACAAAGACCTTACAAGCTGGTCCTTCCTTGTCCAGTTTTACCTCCCTATAGCATACACCATACTGCAGACTCACTGTGTGTATCTTAATTCTGTTCTCTGTACATGCCTGGTAGACCCCTCTCTTTATATCATAGTCTTTCTCAGTTCTCCCATGGACAATGAAATGCTGTAGCCTCAATATTTCCATGACTCCTTGATCACATGTCTCGAAGAGCACCCATTAAGTTATTTCATAGCCCCTCCCCCATCTCACTAAAGAGTGAGATAAAGACTGAGCAAATCACGAATAGAGGAATTATCTGTTCCATCTTTGTAGTTGCCTGACTCTGCTATGTATATGACATGTTCACTGTAGTTCATACCCACTGTCATTCACAGAAAGAGAGCCCACCTATTTATACATTTCAATCTATGGCAGAAACATCTGTGGTCATGGAAAGAGTTCATATGACCAAATTCTTATCAATGAGATGAAAGCCTGTGTGAATAGATACTTAGCTATAGAAAAACCAAGTACTTCTGTCTGGGGAATCATGAAATTTCGTTCTGTTATCCGTTTAACATTGAGAAAATGAAACCCTAGATCTCAGATTCCTAAACTATAGAATGGGAGGGAGGATAGAAAAACATCTGCCCTATTTGTCTCATCAGTTTTTGTAATGACATGAAACCCCATTTGCCATTAAGGAGATGATTAAAATATCATGTCCCATCTGTAGGTTGTCTTGTTGCATATTATGTATTATCTGAAATACTAAGGACCAGTTGAGTATAAATAAGGTCTCAACAATCAGTAAATTCAGGAGACACTGAGATAGAAGGAAGGAAGGAAGGAAGGAAGGAAGGAAGGAAGGAAGGAAGGAAGGAAGGAAGGAAGGAGAGAATGGAAGGTGGGAGGGAGAGAGGGAGAGAAGGAAGGAGAAAGAGAAAGAGAGAGAGAAGAAGTTCATCTATTGAAAATATCAGCAATGTGTTTCAACCAGGGAAACTTCCTATAGATACTTGCTCTATATTAGGTGGGATTTTCTCCCACCTTTGTGTGCCCCACCCCACCTCCCACTCTGTTTTCTGAACAATGAAAGCAACAAAAAGGACTTGTGGTTGTGGTTTTCTTCCTAATCTCCCTTTACATTTTCTATCCCCATGATCCATTGCTAGGAAAGTGGCAGCCTGCCAACTAGGTTTATTACCATCCTCCCAAGAGCCTCATGTCAAACAATTGTACCAGGCTTCAGGTTACTTGTAGTCAGGTTCTCAGGCTCCTTTCAACTCTAGGCTTTTTGGCAGGTGTAGGGAACTGGGCAGCACTGAGCAGAATCTGTACCTCTCTCAGCCTATTCTGCCAAGTATAGTTGATGCTTAGGGCAAGAATGAAGAAATGTGCAATTGACTGAGATTGTAGATATTCTAGTCAAACTTGTCAGCAGTTTGTAAAACTTACTCATTTTTTTAAAAAAATTAAGCTTAATGGTTTTGGTAGGCTATTTAGTAACGTCCTCTGTTTTCCAACATTTGAGCCTGTTTTTGACAGCCCTGTTTAGATGCTATTAATGGGATATGATGACTTGTCTATTTTTTTTCAATTTTAAAATACTTCGAGGAAAGTCTATCTGCCTAAATGTACATGCCCTATATTGTAAGCCATTTTCACTTTGAAAGGAACTGCATTATCAGTACAGGCTTTGCTATATTAATAATGAACATAGCTATGAGCCAGGCAGGCTTGACTTGTATTGACAATGATGAGCAAAAAGCCTCTAAGCAAAACTGAAAGGAAATAAATAAAATAAGAAAGAGGAGATGGTGGGAGAGGAAGGAAGAAAATGAGAGAAGACCATTCCTGAGGCCACTATGAACAGGATGTGTTAAGAAACAGAAGCAACACGTCTAGGAAGGGCTCACATGAATGGGATAGAAAATAGATAAGGTCCCCATGTTACTGAAGGAATGAGCTCCAATGACAGAGACTTTCTAAGGGAAGTGTCTCATATGAGGTCAAACCCTCAGGGAACTGGCTGAGTTGGGATATTTGATGGCTTGAGTGAGAGTGGTCATTCATGGGCTCATATGTTTGAATATTTGGACCAAGTTGGTGGAATTGTTTGAGAAGGATTAGGAGGTGTGGCCTTGTTTGGAAAGATCATCACTGGGGTTGTGCTCTGAAGTTTCAAAAGACTTGCACCGTTCCTAGTATGTCCTATCTGTCTTTTGTTTGCAGATAAAGATGTGAGCTCTCCGCTGTTCTTTTCATAGACTCTAACCCTCTGAAACGATATGCCCAATTAAATGCTTTTTTTTAAATAGGTTGTCTTGGTCATGGTGTTTTATTACAACAACAGAAAAGTAACTAATACAGAGTATCTATGAGATCAGTTTTGGACTGGAACCAAGAAGTAGGCTTAAGATTCCCTTGAAACTTGTTTATTCCCTGATTTTTTAAAAAAAAAAATGGTCAAATTAAGTTAGACTTGGCATAGACTATGGAAAAAACAGTCATCTTGGATGAGTCAATTGGCTTATTAAATTATGTCACCTAAAATGAATATAGTGGAATCCTAAGATTAGATTCCTCTATTTGCTCCCAGGAAGTGCCTCCATCCCAGCATAGGTTTTACCCTGTGGTGAGGACACTGAAGAGCAAGAAAGCCCCAGAATAATCAAAGGGAAGCAGCCTTTGCAGTGTCCGATGCCAGGAAAGACAAACATAAATCACCACTTGTCAACTGGTGTCTCCCAGACTCTAGCAACTCGATAAGACTGATTCATTCCCCTGTTGTACTGGCTAGGAATTTTCCATGGGTCTGGACCACTTCTGACTTGGGGGAGGGGTGTCAATCTTCTTCCAGTCACTCCCAGCTTCAAGTTCCCTCTTAGGCTGTAATGCTTTCTTTCTGACTCAAGATGGATCATCTAACCATGTCAATTTTGTGATACCCATTCCTCAGAGTATTGATCCAAACATTTAATTT
>JADRCC010574577.1:0-10053 GCA_019843855.1 Hylomyscus alleni | reverse complement strand
CCCCCCATTAGCCCTCTCCCATGTGCTCCTGCTCAGGGTCGGTGGTCCAAGGTCTGTGCCTGTCCTTGAACACTGTGTCCACTGGCATCCTGGCGTGGGGCACTGACCCCTTCAGACTGGGAGCCCCTGAGAGCAAGGCTCTCAAATTTCACCACCCCCACACAACTGAAGACCTCCCCCCGCCCCCCTCTGCCAGGAGCATCGCTATGGCACTACCCTATGCCTAAAGCTCCCTAAGGCTTTGCTTTCTGACTGAGTACTGAGGAGGAGCCAGGCTCATTTTAGAAGCATGGGAAAGGAGACATCCAATCAGAACGACTTCTGTGGTACCCACTGGGTTCTCCTACCAGTAGTCTAGCTTCTGTCCTTGATCCCCAGAACACTGCTGTAATAGGCCCTCTGCCAGTCCCACCCGGATACCCCTTTAAGACCAAAGGGGTGGGGTGGGGCGGCTTCAGTGAGACACTAGGCCCCATCCTCCCCCCTGGCAGGCCAGGTTTCCTGCCATTGACAGCATCCCAGCTGGGCCCCTGCCCAGCCTCCCCCCCCTCCCGCCCCTGCTTAACCCTTTCATGCTCAGGACATGGGGCTACTGGCCTGTACCCCATCTAGAAGGGACCATTTCGCAGGATTAAATATATGGATCATAGTGTGACATAACGAGAGCAGCCCATGACTTTTTCAATAAAAGTTACCTGTTGGGCTGACAATGTAGCTCAATTGGTGGAGGCCTTGCTTCACCGTACACAGGGCCAGGGTTCCACCCACAGCATTGTACTGCACCAAATCAGGCATGGTGGCTCGTGCCTCTAAGTCCAGTGCTCTAGAAGTAGGGGGATAAGAGCATAAGAAGTTAAAGGCTAGCCTGTGCTACTTGAAACCCTGCCTCAAAACAGAACAAAACAAAAGTTAGCTATTATTATTCCCCCTCGTGTGAATTTCGGTAAGTCATTTCCCGGCCTGAACTTCCCATCGCTTCAGCTCTAAGTGGAGAAAACAATAAAGCCTATTCTGAAAAGATGAAAAGATCGTCCCTGAGATGGACTGTGACTGAGAACGTGAGCGCATTTGCTAAGACACTGCAACAACTCAGTTTTGCTATGGAAATAGAAGCAAATCCTCCCTTCATTACAGTAGGACAGGGATTCGGGGACCCTCTGGAGGTCAGGGTCCAGGGCAGGAGGCGTCCAGGGCCAAGCCCTGGCCTTTGAACTCGGGGTGGGGGAGAGTTCACCTGTCCACAGGAGTGCTGTGGACAGGGCTTCTTCAGGCTTCTTCCTATGAACAGGGTCAGGGCACTCTGGCAGGCTCCCCAGGTAGGAAGCCAGACACCCTCTTCCCTTCCTCTCCTCCTCGCTCGGTCCATTTGCCCCCCAAGACATGTTGTGTGCTCTGGAGTCTTCCCTTCCCATCCCATTCCCGTCCAGGTATGGTGATACCATCCCCCCCCAACCCCCACTGGCTCTGAGCTTTGGGGCCTTTGACTCTTGATCTTGCCAGACAGACAGTGAGGACGAAGGAGAGAGGGGATTTGGAAGGTCTGCTCAAGTCCCTCTTCCTTTGCTCATTTCCTTCCTCATTAAGGGGGGTTTACTGTCCCTGCTGAGTCCTATCTCAGTTCCACGGGAGGGGGCTCAGGGGAGATCAGAGAGCATAGATGCAAATGTGCCTTGCAAACATTACAAGTGTTAAAAAGGGAGGGTGAGGGTTTATGCTAAGTGGCTGGGCTGGTAGGGGGTGGGCACAACTGGGACGGAGGCTAAGACCAGAGCCCAGCACCAGCCTTTGAACTCTGAGTGTTAGGACTTTCACCTACGGAGAGGGGTGGGGGCTCCTTTACGGATAGGGCTTCTCCTGGAGATAAATGAAGACAGAGAAGAGTAGGCTAGAGTGTTAGGAGTCCCCAAGTAGGTGGCCGTAGGATAGAAGCTTAGCCCTGGAAGGTCTCTTCTGTCACACCCTTCCCGTTGCCTCAGTTTGCCATCGTTAAGGCAGTACCCCTGAGTTCTTGCTTAACCCTCGAGTTCCCTGCACACCTGCAACACACTGTACCCACTCTTAGGGTGCAGATGCCGGGGGGGCTCCCCTCTAGGAAGAGCAGGCTTCCCACACTCCAATACCAGGAATAAAATAGGCCTAAACCTGCCAGAGGTGGGGGAAAAAGCAAGTGGCATAGCACCCATTTCTGCCCTCTGCTCTACGTTGGGGCATGGGTACTTCAGAGGGAGCCTGCAGAGTAGGAGGTCTTGTTTGGGGTTCTGTTTCTTCAGCCCAAGTTTACAGTGCCTCCATGGCAACCATTGAACCCGACAGAGACTATTTACCGAACTCGGCTCAAGGGTCCTGTCTGCATTAAGAGGGGTCAAGAAGGAGTTAACTGAACCTGAGCTCTGGGTCAGGAAGAGTTAACCGAGGGGGTGGAGGCTCTCCGCTTTTCCTGTGGAGAGTAAGGCTGCTTGGCTGCTACCAAAGTCGCTCCCTAGTCCCTGCTGTCCCTTCTGCCTTCAGTCTGGACATACCCAGGGACCACTGCAATTCAGCGTCTCCACACGGAGGTGAGTGTATCCAGAGCCCAACGCTGGGTGGGAGGGCAACTTGGGATGGAGGGAAAGGAGGCTAGTGCCAAGCTACTGAACCTAGAAGCACCAGTGTCCAGAGCCCAAGCTGGAGTGGCCAGAGTTGGAAAAGACTAACTCTAGGGCAGGGAGAATTTAGGCAGTGGAGCAGAGAGGACGAGACTGGCCACCAGTCTAGGATGGGCTGTCTGTGGTCAAACATCAAAGCCAGCCCTGAAAACAGAGAACAGGCAGGGGACAGTACACTATTTTGGTCCTTGTGTTTAGGGACTTTTTATAGCCTCTCTGCTCGAGGCTAAAGAGAGGAGACGACAGAGGCCATCCATGAGGTCAGACGAGCTCAGTGCCCTCCTGGGACCTTGCAATCTGACACACTGCCTAGCATAGTCCCTGAGAGAACAGAGCAGGGCACTGGGAGACGGTTATTGCTGCCTAGGTTTCAACCATTCACATTCTAGTCAGATTTAGCACATACCGGAAGGCGGTGCTGTGTAGCGAGCAGTGTGAAACCTGTAACTGCTAGGGCTGGGGCCACAGTTGCCAGGGTCTCTGCTCTAATGCCTCTGGGAAGAGTGGAGGGCACCCCTTCTTCACACACCCTTGCCTCGTCTGTCTGTTCCTTTGACGCCTCCAGATCCAAGGTTCCCTCAGTTCCCAGAACCAATAAGTCCCTCTCAGCTGTGTGAGAACGGGAACTCGGAGGGCAGGGGTGGGTGTGCTGAACCATGTGGGTGGCCCATTCTGTTAGCTGACAAGGAAACTGTCCGCTCTTGATTTACCTTCCCTCCTGCCCTTTTCCGCAGCACAAGAGAGGTGAAGGAGAAAGGCCAGAGGTCTTTGGGTGGGAAGGGGGCAGGGATCCCGAGGGCCAGTTTCTGGATGTGCACATAATTCAGAAGAGTCGTTGGAGGGAACCGATTAGTGAGACGAAGGGCTCCTGCCTGGTTTTAGAATAGCGAGATCAGAAACCAAACCCCAGAAAGATAGATAGACCAGCTAATAGACCAGTAGCGAGTCCAAGCTGATCGAGATCTGCACAGTAAGGCAAGAAATCTGGGTGCCAAGGTAGCACCCTAACTCTCAAAAGGACCCGTTTAAACCCTTTCCTTTCCAGGCCATTGTCCTGGCCTCTGACATGGAAAGGTGGGGGTTGTTGGAGGGAATGGTGTTTACAATTAGGCTTTCTGGGGCTCCCCTTGGCAGGGGCATAGAGTGGCTGGCAGTCACAGACAGATATGCCCCGGGACCACCTCCCTCTCCTTCCTGAACAGCCCTGCGGGGCCTGGCCAAGGAAGCTGGCAGCAGTTCCTAGAGGCTTCTACCCTATGGTTATGTCCCTGACCTCGGTCCTTGGGGGCGGGAAGGGTGGGTCGGCTGCCGCCGGCCTGTGGCTCGGGAGCCTCCTGGTCTTGGGTTTGAAGCTACACTCTCGGGAAGAGGTATTTTTTCCGGTTAAGGGATTTCGGGAATCGGTCTAGGACCAGCCTGATTTTTCCTTTCCAAGTGTCCCGCTTGCTTGGATCGGGATGTTCTCAAAGGGGCATAAATGCCCCCTCCCCAAGAACCGCCCAGTGCCTCGAAAGGACTGGGAGGGAGTTTCTACCTTCTGCTCCCTGGGCATGGCACCCGTGGGTGGGGGAGGGGTCACTGGCCGATCCTCTACCCAGGAATTCTTGCGGGAAAGGAAGAGGAATAGCCTACTCTCCTCCAGACAGTTCCTCTCTCCCTACAGGCGCCAGGAACTCCAGAGAATTGCTCGCTGCTCCCTCCGCTACCCGTGCGTCCTCAACTTGTGGATGGAGCACTGACCTGCCCAGCTCCCTTGAAGATGCTCCTGGCCTCACCCTCTACACCCTCGAGGGGACGAACCCCCAGCGCCGTGGAGAGGTTGGAGGCCGACAAAGCCAAGTACGTCAAGACGCACCAGGTGATAGTACGTCGTCAAGAGCCAGCCCTGCGCGGGGGACCGGGACCACTGACGCCCCACCCCTGCAATGAGCTGGGGGCCTCCTCTGCATCGCCCAGAACGCCTGGGCCTGCCCGCCGGGGTACCGGCAGGCGACAGCCACGACCTGACTCCCTTATCTTCTACCGCCAGAAGAGGGACTGCAAGGCTTCGGTGAACAAAGAGAACACCAAGGGCCAGGGGCTAGTCCGACGCCTTTTCCTGGGTGCCACCCGGGACGCTGCCCCGAGCAGCCCGACACCTACAGAAAGACCTGGGGCTCCCGCGGGGTGGGCTGGGTCCCCGGATACCCCGGAAGCGCCAGGAAAGCGCGCATTGTGTCCCACGTGCTCGCTGCCACTGTCGGAGAAGGAGCGATTCTTCAACTACTGCGGCTTGGAGCGCGCGCTGGTGGAGGTGCTGGGCGCCGAGCGCTTCTCTCCGCAGAGCTGGGGCGCCGAGCACGGCCCGCAGGTCGCAACGTCGCCGCCGCCCGGCTCCGGGGACACCAGCGATTGGACATCCAGCGACAGGGACGCGGGTAGCCCGGACTGTGCGGGCGGCGGAGGCGGCGGCGGCTCGGAGGCGGCGGGGTCGGCGCGGGACGGCCGGCCCACGGTGTCCGTGGTAGAACGCAACGCGCGCGTCATCCAGTGGTTGTACGGCTGCCAGCGCGCGCGCGCCCCGCCGCGCGAGTCCGAGGTGTGACCACCACGGCACGGGAAGACGGCTCCCGGAGAGCTCGCCTCGTCCGTGAACAAATCCTTCCCCTGGATCTCAGGGTCCACCCCACCCCACCCCCCCGATCTGCACGCTGAGCAGGACGCCAGGAGCGGACCGTGGCAACCGGTAGAGTAGCCAGTCAAGTGGCCTCTCTGGATGCTGAATGTGAGCAATGATGGATTTGGGGTGGGAGACGAGCGAACTACTGAATAAAGCTAAAATGTTATTTAATAAAAGGACTCTATGAGTTTGGCTTAGCGGACAGATGTTGAGGAAAAAGGAGAACTGGTTTGCGTGGCTGGGTGTGCGGGTTTTGAGCGTGGGTTCCAGGCTGAGTGTGTGAGCTTGGCCAAGCGGGGGCCTTTGACGGTTATTCAAAGAGGTTATTTAAGAGGTACCGTTCTGGAGGGGCGGTAATGCGTGTGGCAAATGTGCCTGGAATATAGAAAGCGCTCAATACACTGTAGCTTGCTTAAAATACCCAGAATTCCCAGAGCTTCGCACCCCAGACCCGCCCTCCCAGAGTCCACAAAGGCTGAGACTTGGAGGATCTGTGATGGAAATCACTAAAACTGGGGCACCTTTAGGTCAGGGTTCGAAACCTCCTGCTACTACTGTCTGCGTGTGTCCCAGTTCAGCCTCACCCTGTTAGCAACCACTGTGGTTTGCGTAACACTGGGGGTTCAACACAGGACTTCATGCAGCTAGAAGCCCTCCATCAACCAAGCAACATGCCCAATAGTTCCTCCCCCCCCCCCCCCCCCCCCCCCGCGACTTGGGGTTTTCCTCACAGATTCCGGTTGAAGTCTTTGTTCAGGATTATCCTCTTTCAGCTCTGATTTCCTTCCCTAACTCTGCATTCTTCTCCAGGAAACTGTCCCAAAATTCCCCATGAGCTCCCACGGCTAGCCCTGTTTTGTGCCTCAACAAAACCTTGTATGGCCGATCAGTAGTGGCGCACACCTTTAATTACAGAGGCAGAGGCAGGTGGATTTTTGAGTTCTAGGCCAGCTTGATCTAAAGAGTGAGTTCCAGGACAGCCAAGGCTACACAGAGAAACCCTGTCTCGAAAAACCAAAACAAAAACAAAACAACAAACAAACAAACAAAACCTTGTATGGGACCGGTTGGTAGAGAGCTGCCTTTGTTAGTCCAGCATTTTCCTTTCTTTCTTTCTTTCTTTCTTTCTTTCTTTCTTTCTTTCTTTCTTTCTTTCTTTCTTTCTTTCTTTCTCTCTTTCTTTTTCCGAGACAGGGTTTCTCTGTATAGTTCTGGCTGTCCTGGAACTCACTCTGTAGACCAGGCTGGCCTCGAACTCAGAAATCCGCCTGCCTCTGCCTTCCAAGTGCTGGGATTAAAGACGTGCGCCACCACCGCCCGGCAGTCCAGCATTTTCGTGCATTTCGATTTCACGTATGCCGTTGGGCCACTATCAGAGTTTGCTGTATGAAAGGAAGCTGGACAGAGAAGTGGAGTCTGTCCTCTAGCGTTTTTTGGAAAGTCACACCTTAAATCTAAGGCCACCTATCTTGTCGCCTGGAGTGCCTTGGCATGTGTGTCAGTAAAGAAGGTAAGGAACCCTTTAGCCAGACCCTCCCTCGCCCCCGCCAAACAAGGCCGCCCACCTAAAAGTAGCTTTTCATGTTGTCCCCCCAAAAATTACACAGTTACACTGAGTGTCAATACGGGAGATTTTATGGGAGGTAGGGAAAGATGGGCGCCAGCGAGGTTGGCCGGCTTCCGGCTAGTCGCCCTTGGGCACGGCCTTCACCCTCATCTCTGCCAGTTTGTGGGTAAGGAAACCCCACTTGAAGCCCGCCGCGGGATCCGCCTCCCGTGTCTCGGGGCACTCGGTGGCCTCCTCGGCAGGCTTGTCCTGGGGCTCCGGGTCCCGCTCCGCGGTGGTATCCACGCCGCGCAGCATGGACGCCGCCGCCTGCTGCTGCTGCTGCCACCTGCTGGCGAACGCGTCCCAGAAGCCTGGGCCGCGCGGCTCGGTCTCCGCAGCCGCCGCCGGCGAGGAAGGGGGCGCAGCCAGCGGGCTGCAGGAGAGGCAGGGGGTCAGCAGGATGGCCCAGGGTCCCAGAGAGGGGCAGTGGACAGAAGAAAAGACAAGCAGTGCGGCCAAGGGAGTCGGGGGAAGGTCAGGGCCGGCAAGCAAGGGAAGGTGGAGGGGGCAGGATCAGGAGAGGAGGTGAGAGGGCTGGGCAGAGGGGAACCGGGATCCCCGAGTTAGATGGGGCGGTCAAGAGTTTGGAGAATTGACTCTGGTGCAGAGAGGATAGGCCAACAAGCCAGGTCTGGAAAGAGAGTGTCTCTGAGAGGAGAAGAGAGAGAGTTGGAGTGGGTTTGTTTAGGTCCTATAGGAGGGAGCTGTCAGCGTGGGGGGAGAGCCAGGTGAGCAAAGTGGTTAGTTAGGCTCTAGGGTGGAGGGAAAGAGGAATTTAGTACACGGAGAAAGTAGAAGAAATCCTGACAGAGATGCTTAGAAGAGGGGTTTGGGGGAGTCCGACGCGGGAAAGGGCTGTCAAGGAGGAGTGATAAGGCCTGAAGAAGGAGCCTGGCCTCTAGAAAAGTCCTCCGAGAACTGGGACTGGAAGGTGGGGGAGGGGTGGGTAGGTCCCCTGAGGCCAGAGTAATGGATGGGGGTCCTAGGGTACTCAGGGCTGAAAGAGGCAGATGGGCTGTGTGTGTGAGAACCAAAGCCAGTTGGAAATGAAGCCCCGAGTCTATTCCCGATATCAAAGACCTTATCAAGCAGTGCGTTCCAAACTGGTACGCCTTGGGGTCCTCTGGGATCCTCAGGCCTCCATGGACACCAAGAGGATCAGAAGAAGGGGGACTCTACGCTGGTGACAAGCTGCTTTGGAAAGTGAAGGCTTATCATCTAGACCACCCTTTGTCGCAAACACCCACCCAGAAGGTCTTCTCTGCTGTCCTGGGTCCTAGGGAGATGGCTGTCCTCAGTCCCCAGAGATCTAACCCCATGTCCTACACAGGCCTGCTGTATCCTGGTAGGAAAGATCAGCCCGGGGCTAAAGCTCTACAGGATTAGGACAGAAGAGAGATCCTAGGACCCTTCCAGCCCCGCCCCCTAAGGACACACGTACTGATCAGCACAGGGCTCTGGTGGCAGCAGTTTGTCCTCATCTTCTTTGTTAAACAGAGATGACATGGTCAGCCAGCCTTTCACCCCAACCCCCTGAACCTGGGAGGAAAGAGCTGAGAGTCAGGAATGGATGAGCCTCCAGAGCTTTGCCACAGCCTCTGTCAGATTTCCTAGGCTTGGGCGGAGGACTGTCGAACTCACCCTGCGGGCCAGCTGTGACATGGGGTTGAACGTCTCCTCCGTGGGTTCTGCCGTCTCAGACTCCACCAATACTGGGCTCTGCCTCTGCGACACAAGACACCACCCCCTCCCCCAGCATGAGAGGAGCCCCACTGCTAACCAATGTGCACACACTATGTGCGCACACTAGGCAGTCTATGTACCATAGAATCTCTTGGGCACCCTGCGCCCACTAGAGCCCACGGGAATGTTTAGAGATACACTTATATGTACCTAATGCCTCTGCTCACGTACACAGGCCTGCACGGTAAATCTCTGCCGATACCCTTGAGCATATACATTTGCCCACTCCCAAACACATCTAAACGAACTCAAAACCTCAGACAACGGCACACTATGTGCACTACTACAGACACGCATGCCTCTTGGTGGCTAGACCTTTCGCCCTGTATACACATGGATGTGCAGTCAGGCACCCACACAAGAGAATTCATGTGGCTAAGTAATTCATTCCTGTGCCTTGTCCTGCAGGAATCTGGCTAAACAGAGACCTGTGCGCAGCCCCCCAAATTTCTCTGTCAACCAAACGGAACCCCTGTAAATCCCTACACGAAAGCAAACAGGTACAGAACCCTGCTCAAAACACACACCCACGAAGACTCACTAAGTTCAGTTCACACCTGCTTGGACCTTTCCACAGACACCAACTGTAACATTTTCTTACAGATACATCCATAGAAACCCAGCCTTGGACACCCACCTGTCCAGTCATATGCTTATCCATCCCCTCACTGGGCTTCGTTCCTGCCCTCCTCCCCGCCACGTCTTTTTGTGTAACTGCCATTTACCACAACCTCTAGTCATAAACTGTCTTAGTTTCAAAGTCCTTTTTGCCCTCTCCCTCACAATCAAGTACAGTCTAAGTATGGCTTTGATCGGATGCTGCTACCGAGGTCCACAGAGCATAAGAGCTGCTCTCTACTCCCATAAACGTGAACTCATTACTCTCCAGGCAAGGGATCCCACTTTGGCTTAGCTTTATCTCTAGAAAGCTAAGAGAAAGCTTTGGACTTTCTCTAGAAAGCTAAAGTGTAACGTACTTTTGTGTCTACTGTCAACTGGCGTGGGAACAATCTTTATCATATGGCAGCTCGTGAGATCCTTAGAGTCAGTGAGTGCTTCTCTCATGGCTGTAGCTCTCCCTGTTTTCATTTTTCTTGAATATCTCCGTCATTACACTGTGCTGTTCAAAATCCGACCTACAATTTCTGCCCAAGTGAATCTATCTTCTTTCCCAGTCTATTTAATGTTCTCTACACTCCCTAGAAGTCTGTCTGTCTGTCCTAGAAAACACGGACAGTACCCACCTCCTCTGCCAGGTCCTCTTCAGACTCTCCACTCAGTGTCTGCAGCACTTTGGACTTGTAAGTTTTCCAGAAGGCTTGGTTCATGGCTGCAGGCGAAAGGGGCCTGGCATCCAGGCACAGAATGTGGTAGCTCAGTGGGCACCAGTGGCTTTG
>JADRCC010574575.1:875-13573 GCA_019843855.1 Hylomyscus alleni | reverse complement strand
CTCCTCCTCCTCCTCCTCCTCCTCCTCCTCCTCCTCCTCCTCCTCCTTCTTCTTCTTCTTCTTCACAACACAAAGATGGTGCACACAAGGAAGAGCAACACAACAACACGCCGAGAGCCGAGCACGGTTACAGTTCTCTATGTTGTGGACTTTGTGTATATGGTTTTGTGTATGGTTTTATGCGTATAGCTCTCATGCATCACTTACTGTTTCAAATAGGCTGTCATGTATCCAGGCTGGTCTTGAACTCACTATGTAGCTAAGGACGGGTCTCAACTCTTGATCTTCCTGCCTCTGCCTCCTGAGTGTCGAGATTATAAGAATATGCCAGCATACCCCACTTCCTTGGTGCTGAGGCTTGAACTCAGGGCTTTGTGAGTGCTGTGTGTGTGTGTGTGTGTGTGTGTGTGTGTGTGTGTGTGTGTGAACTTGGCACCAACTAAAGTCATCTGAAGGAGGGAAACTTCACTGGGAAATTGTTTCCTTCAGATTGTTCTGTGATCATATCTCTGGGGGTATTTTATTGATTAATGATTGAATATGGGAAGGTCCAACCCACTGTGGGTAGTGCCACCTTTGGACAGATGGTCCTGGGTTGTATGTGCAAGAAAGCAGGCTGAGCAAGATACAAGGTTCAAACTGGTAGCAGATCCCACATGGCCTCTACATCAGTTCCTGCTTTGAGCTCACACTCTTGACTTCCCTCGGTGATGGAGTGAATGAGACCTTGCGTGTGTAAGCCAGTGAAGCCTTGCCCTCCTCGGGGAGTTTTTGGTCACAGTTGTTTATCACAGAATAGAGAGCAACCTACGACGCTAGGCAAACACTCTGTCAATGGATCGCTCTCCTTAGCACAAAAGATGTTAGTTTTTATAAATTAAGAAGACAGATTGCAAATGAAAATATAACAAGATGTTTGTGTACTTAAGTTTTGAAGTATTTAAAGTAATAAAATGCTATTGTTATGTTTGTTTATAGTGTATGTGTGTGTGTGTGTGTGCGCGTGTAGTGATCAGAGGTCACCTTTTAGAAGTTGGTTCTCTCCTTCTATTGTGGGTTCTGGTTGTTGAATACATGCCATTAGGCTTATGTGGCAAGAAGTTTTACTGGCTAAGCTACCTCACCACTCCTAATAATCTCTTTCTACATGACGATTCAGGATACTGATGACATCCCACGCATTGTCCAGAGCCACAATGTCCAGCTCCCAGTCACTGGCCACTGAAAACGTGCCTCTTCCACGCATTGTCCAGAGCCACAATGCCCAGCTCCGAGTCACTGGCCACTGAAAACATGCCTCTTCCACGCATTGTCCAGAGCCACAATGCCCAGCTCCCAGTCACTGGCCACTGAAAACGTGCCTCTTCCACGCATTGTCCAGAGCCACAATGCTCAGCTCCCAGTCACTGGCCACTGAAAACGTGCCTCTTCCACGCATTGTCCAGAGCCACAATGCCCAGCCCCCAGTCACTGGCCACTGGAAAAGTGCCTCGTTCAAATTGAGGTGTGCTGTAGTTATGACTACGCAGCAGGTGTCAAAGGCTTCATATCAGTGAATTGTAAAGCATCGTCATAATTATATTTATTATGATGATGTATGAGATTCCATAACTTGAATGTGTGGAGTTAGAATCAGTTATTGGAATTAAATCAATGTAGTCATTAAGAGTTAATTCTTACCTTTTCATGTGGTGATTACTATTCCGGCTGCATTTGTGGGTGCTATGAGAAAGGGTTAACGCGCCCCCCCCCCCCAAGTACAGAGAGGGTTTTGAGCCTGTGCAACACTTGTCTTGGTCAGCCCTGGCCCTCTCACCAAACCTTGGCTTTGAGGATGGAATTACCCATGCTGTGAGCCCAGGGTTTCTTTGAGGTGGTGAGATCTTCTGGGACCAAACCATGTTATTGGTTTGCATGGTGTTATGTGTTAAGTGTTCCTAATAGTAATTCTTAAAAACTTTAAACATTTTGTATTTGTTTATTGTGTGTGTAGCGTGTATTGGTGGGCACATGCTTGCCCCAGCATGCCTGTGGAGGTTGTCAGGCTTAGCAAGAAACACCTTTACCTGAGCCCTGAGCCCTCTCTCTGGCCTCTTGAGAATTTTTTTAAAGCCATATCTTTTGGCTTAAAAGATTGCAACAATTGACAGGTGTCACATTGTACTTCTGCTGTGTAATACTTGTTTTAAGGGTAGAGGTGTGGTTTTGTGTAAACACAGTGTCTCTAGAAGGGGGAAGGGGGATGGAATGCTATGCAGGCTGACAAGGAGGGACAGGTTTGAACTCTTTCTCCTCCCTTGTGAGAAATGCTAACTGTGGTTCAGTTCCCCTGCAGGCTCAGCTGTGCCCTGCTGGAGGCCCAGCCTCTCAGACTCCCAGCTCCTCACAGTGCCTTCCACAGTCTCATTTCACCTGCGAGCTTAGCCTTCTGCCTACAGCTGTCCCTAAAAGTCGTTGCCTGGTGTTTCTACAGTGTTAAGCGCTCAGTGATCTTGGCCATCAAGATCTAGTAAAACCCTGGAGTCAGCCTTTAGGTGCTTGGCCTTCTGGTACCGTAGAGTAAGAAAACAAGTTGGTCTTTTATCCCCCACGTCTCTGGAATTCTGCTTCTTAAGGTAATCCCGGAAGGCAAACTGATCTGCAGTTAGAACAGTTACCCTGAACGGCAGTGGGAGTGAGGAGGAGTTATCTTAGGTGGAGGTGGGGGTGGGGGGTAGAGGTAGGAGGCAAGGGGAGGGGTGGTTTGTGCAAAAGAGGGGAAGGGCTCAGACCAGGGAACTACTCCTGTGTTACAGGCTTTATGTGTCCTGAATGTGTCCATTTCGGGGAGTGTTTTGAGCATGTAAAGCTGTACACTTTTCTGAATGGATGTTATATATACACATCCTGTGTGTGTCTGTTTTTTTTTTTAAGTGAAAAGCCCTGTTTGTTGATGAGATGAGAGAAATGACCACGAGGGGGCGCTGTATCCCTTTCCTCTGTGTGCCGAGGCCCTCCCTAGGGCCCGAAGGTCTATTGGAGAAGCCGACGCACACACAGTCCTCAGAGCAGAGATTTGTGGGTGAGTGACCCACCTTGGACAAGCCTCCTGAGTAACTTATGTCTCCACTTGAGGCATCCGCACACGGAAGACCCAGACAGAGCCGACTTTTTCTTTTAACTTTTGATTCAGAGCGCTGGGCAGGGATGGGAGTCGCCGTTACTTACTGAGAAGCTCGCTTGGTGGTCCGGTATATAGGTTAGACCCCCAAGGAATGTCACATTCTTGGGAGACATTAAGATGCCTGCCTTGCTGAAAATAGACACTCACAAGGAGATGGGGCAGTTCTGGAATGACCAGGCCCCGCTGTTATCACTGACGGAAATCCTGTGTGGTGGTAAATATGACCCTCAGCAGAGCCTGGAGAAAAGATTATGGGAGCAGAGAGGGGCCGAGAATGCAAATGTGGGAGGTTATTGGCTAGATAGTGGCCAGGAAACCAGAGACTGGGGTGGGGGTGGGGGGACGTGGCTGAAAGAGTATAAGAGGAAATGAGGGAGGAAGAATAAATAAATGAGATAAGCAACTTCCTCCGCTTCCTATCCTGCTGCTCTTTTGTTCGTTTCCAGGATTCTGGGGTTTCTGTGTCCTCTTCTGGGGACAATAGCTGGACTCTAAATTTGAGAAGCAGGCCTAGCTCCCACTTCCCCAGCCTACCTGGTCTCCTGTGAGAGACCTTCAGATACATAGTCAGCCACTGAACGCGTGCCGCTGAGCAGCCAGTGGGCAGGCTCTCGGCAAGCTCAGGCTCGTGCCCCAGTTTTTCAGGAGAAAGAGCACCGGGTTTAGATACCTGGCTGCCCCTTCCAAATGTACATATGTGGCGGCCGCCACATGTTGGTTTAATGACCTTGGGAGTAACACTGTTAGGGGGTAGGGGTGTGGTTCCAGGTAGAACTTGGCATGACCAGGGCCCTGGGCATTCCATCTCCAGCACACAAACCACGGAATAAATGGACAACAAATCCCAATGTTGCCGTGTGGAGAGCCTCTCCTGTCTCAGATGGGAGCTGGAAATGATGGGGGTGGCCCCACACTGATGGGGGTGATGGGGGTGATGGGCTGGCTAGTGAGGCCTGACTGTGTGCTGGAAAAGCCCCTCCCCCGCCACCCCAGAGTTCTGACAGCAACTTCTCAGATTCAGCTGGAGAGTCTGTGGCTCTCCGAGGCAAGTGAGGAGAACTGGAAGGCGACCAGGAGAGCAGCCTGGCGGGACCCCAACGCCACTCCCTGACTGTGTGTCCTAACGTTTGCAGGTCTCTTCTGGTATCCACAGAACAGGTGATAGGATCAAACCTCCCTGGAATGTTGCAGGAATCGAACAACGAATTGTACGGGAAGCATTCAACCGTGTTCAGAACACTTCAATGTTCGACATTTGCCAGGGCCCACTAGCCGACGAGCCTCTAACCACTACACAGGATTGCAGGATGCGTAGGAATGAGTTCCCACCCAAAACTGGGAGAATTCGTGTTTGTGAATGGCTTATGTTGACTTTGGAGAGCCATGGGAAATTGTTACTTTGATGAGATCAATTAACCTTAGCACCACCAAGAGCCCATGCTCACCCAAGGAGGGAATGGGGCACTGGAAAGCCAGGCCACCCCATGCTGGGCACCTGTGAGTCTGGGCCTCCTATCTGAGAGCTCTATTCCCTCTGTGGGACATATCTGTTCTTCTCAGCCACGTGTCCTTAGGAGTGAGGGTGTAATACACTGGAGTCATGTCTTCAGGCAGCTCCAAGGGAAGTTGTGTCTAGATTGCTTGTTTCAACCCCTGCCACCACCAAATCCTTTCTGCTGGGACTCTGTCTTAATGTGCACAATTCAATTTGGATGTGGGATGCTCCACACAGTGCCTGGGAGATAAGAAAGACAAGCAGTGGATGCTTTTGACTGTTTGTCTCCACGGGGACTGTGCAGGGATAATGTCTCAGAGGTTTTCATTACATTTTCATTGGTTGGGGCTTGGAGAGATGGCTCAGAGGCTAAGAGCACTGGCTGGTCTTCCAGAGGTCCTGAGTTCAATTCCCAGCAACCACATGGTGGCTGACAACCATCTGTAATGAGATCTGATGCCCTCTCTGGGCTGCAGGCATATACGCAGGCAGAATGTTGTATACTCAATAAATAAATCTTTTTTTTTTTTTTTTTGGTTTTTTCGAGACAGGGTTTCCCTGTGTAGCCTTGGTTGTCCTGGAACTCACTCTGTAGACCAGGCTGGCCTCAAACTCAGAAATCCGCCTGCCTCTGCCTCCCAAGTGCTGGGATTAAAGGCGTGCACCACCACTGCCCGGCCAATAAATAAATCTTTAAAACAATTCTTCATTGGTCACCAACTATACTCCACTACTGTGCTAGTAGAAGTTATGGGCAAAGCAGACATAGTCAAATGGAGCATATGAGGGGTAAAGAGGGGGAGCTAAACAATGAAACACACACATAGTTAACTACCAGTCAGCTACCTGAAGCACAGGGCACCAGGGAGATACTTCAGCTGAGTGTGGAAGAGAGCAGCCTCAGACCGGTGAGGGTATGGTGGCATTGGGGTCAGAAGTGGAGGAGAGTGTTCCAAACAAAGAGAACAGTCTGTATGTGCCCTCTACAAGTGAGGTTGTATGGCCATGTAGAGTCTACTTACACCCAACTCGACACTGCTTCCTCATCCCAACGCCTTCTTCTGGAGTTCTGCAGAGGATTTCTCACAGGACTTCCAGATGCGGCTAGATCGTGCCTAACGATGAGGCCACGGCAGTGTGCACACTTGCTTAGGACAGTTGTAACCCTCTCTTCCCACCCAGCGAGAGAAATGCTAAGAAAACACACTCTGAATTTATTATAGTTACTATGACTCAGACAGGCTGAAGGCTAGAATGCAATGGAGTTTTCCTAAGATTCCTTGGGGATTTGAAGGATTCTTTTCCCACCAGGCAGAGAAAGAGGATTATAAAAACATATTTCCTCTGGACAGAAGAAATCGCTTGGACTCCAGGTGCTGGTGATTTGAACAGCAGAGGCTGCCCCACACTTTACCGTGTCCCCTCCACATGGCACCGTGTCCCCACACCTTACTGTGTCTCCACACCTTACCATGTCCTCACACCTCACCATGTCTCCACACCTCACCATGTCTCCTCACAGCACCGTGTCCCCACACCTCACCATGTGCCCACACCTCACCGTGTCCCCACATCTCACCTTACCCTGCACCTGTTAACTCCCTTCATTCTCTGTTACTTCTCTGCTGCGACAGTGGCCAAGCGAAGTGGACAAAGAGTTAATAGTAGTTTGGAATCTTGACTTTGCCCCTTCACCAAGATCCTGCCCTTTTTAAAAAAAATTTATTTTTTGAGAATTTCATACATGAGTACTGTATTTGCATAATTTCCACCTACCTTCCTTCTCCTCACTCCCTCTCAAATTCCCGACCCCTTCTTTCAGCATATGTGCCCATACATTTACACACACACACATGTATCTACTAATGAGTCCATTTAGTGTGGCTCATGTATAGATGTCTTTAGAGCTGACCACATGGCATGGCTACTCCAGATGAAGGGTTCCTGGTAACCAGTGGAGCTTCCTCTTTAGACTTAGCCTCTTCATAGGTGGAAATGAAGACTAGATGGCAGCATGGGCTTCCCTGTGGCTTTTACAGCCCTGGGTCTCAAGGATGAAACTCTGCCAAGAGGCAAAGATGGTGAGTCCCATAGGAGAAGCCAAGGTTGTGGAAAATTTCAGGGTGAGGCTGGAAAAAAAGCCTTCCTTCTCCTCAGATAACTTAGGCAGACCCAAAGCAGAAATCAGCCAAGGAGCCATTTCTCTCCAGCCTAGCCCGCTTTCCAGCAAGGCTTCCTCTCCCTCTTCCCATATTATATTTCTTTCAATAATCTCTCAGAACTAGGGGTCCTCCGGAGGTTTCCACCCGAGCCTGCTATTCTCTACAAAGATTTCTATAGATGTCCAGACCAAGGATTTAATTGCCAAGATCAATAATATAAACCAGAGAAGAAGAGTTGGGAAGATCCTACGAGAGATAGAAGACCATGGCCAGCTCAAATTTCATGTGTGCCCTATGGATGATGATGTGAGTTAGGGTCTCCAGAGAAAGAACTGTTAGGGTGTGTCTAGAAGGAATCATGTGGGGATTGACTCAAGCAAAGATGGAAGCCTAGAAGGTCCGCCATCTGTGGTCTGCTAGCTAAGGAGTTGAGAAGGCCAGCATTTTAGTAGAGTCTGGGTCCGAAGGTCTAGGAAACAGGCCACCATCTGAGGCAGAAGAGAGAGAAGATGGGAAATGGATATCCCTGCTGAAAAGCACAGATTCCCCCTTTCCTCTCCGTTGCATGCAAGCTCTGGGTAGAGCGGATGGTGTCGACTGTCCTGGTGAGGGTGGATCTCATCATCCACCAACCCATGTGACATTCTCTTCCAGAAACTCTGTCCCAGACACATCTAGAGACAATGTTCTCATCAGCTGTCTGGGCATCCTCAAGCACAGTCACCATAAAAACACAATAATCTCAGAGTCTGATGTCAACTTAGCCACAGCCAGATGGAGCTGCCATTTGCTCTGCTTCCAGGAGAGATGCTGAACATCAATGATTTAAAGTCAGATGTAGTTTAGCTTAAAGAAGGAAATCATGGCATGGGCTGGTGAGATGGCTCAGTAGGTACAGGGGCTTGCTGTGAAAGCTTGGTGACCCGAGTTCAATTCCTGGGACCCATGAGAAGGTGGAAGGAGAGAACATACTCCATAGAGTTGTCCTCTGACCGCCACATGTACACCATGGTGTATACACACACACACACACACACACACACACACACACACACACACACCATACATAAATCAAATGAATAGATTTGAAATCAACTTGTCTCCAAACAAACAAGGAAAAGCATGATCTAGGATAAAACCCAAAAGTCTGTGGATAAGATTTAGCCTGTGGCTGCTTTCTGTCTATTAGGACACACAATTCACTCCTTTATCATTCGGTGCTGCATTTTCAAAGCCTGTCACGATTGGCTCTGCACACACTCATTCAGTTTTGATTTGTCATATCCCACAAGGGGACATTGTGGGATGCTGGGGAGGACAGATGACTAGGACCCAACACATGTGTATAGAAGGACCAGCAGTATGCTGTGATCAGCACCTGATGGACTATGTGACTACCGTTTGTTCTTCCACAGAGCCCAGATAGAACTCCATCATGCAGGTAGCACACTGAACAGGTATTCATGATTTTATATGTGTATATGTACATATATGAGAGAGAGATAAAGAGAGAGAAAGAGAAAAAGAGAGAGGGGGGATATCTTATACTATAGCCCTGGCTGGTCTAGAATTCACTGTGTAAACCAGGCTCACTTTGAACTCACAGAGATCCACTGTCTTAGTTAGGGTTTTACTGCTGTGAGCAGACACCATGACCAAGGCAACACTTATAAGGACAACATTTAATTGGGGCTGACTTACAGGTTCAGGAGTTCAGTTCATTGTCATCAAGGTGGGAATATGACAGCATCTAGGTAGGCATGGTGCAGGCAGAGCTGAGAGTTCTACGTCTTCATCTGAAGGCTGCTAGCAGAATACTGACTTCCAGGCAGCTAGGATGAAAATCTTAAGCCCACACCCACAGTGGCATACCCACCCCAACAAGACCACACCTCCTAATAGTGCCACTCTCTGGGCCAAGCATATACAAACCATCAGATCCACCTTCCTCTGCCTCCCTAGTGCTAAGATTAAAGACGTGTGCTCGTTCATGGTTTCTCGTGCTGTGTCTTGCCACCTACTGGGCTACTCGAACCATTTCTTCCAGTTCTTTACACCCAACATCCCACAGAGCTGACACAACACAGTGGCTCAGGAAAAGAGCAGTGACAGGTGGGTAAAAATCCTGCTGTGTATATTATTCAGGGCTATGGGGGGGGGAATGAGGGTCCTCTGGGGTCCTCAGAGGTGTCGCTCAATTCTGGCTCTGTAAACCCTTTTGTCAAAATGCAGGCCTGTGACTTCAGCACTAAGAGGAGGCTAGGTATGACAAGGTAAAAAAAAAAAAGTGTCAGAAAGCAAACGCAAAGATGGCTATAGAGATGTCTGTGGACCATGAGAACCCAAGTTCAAATCCTAAGCACCCATGTAAAAAGTTGAGCGTGGACGTGCATCCATCCGTACCTGAAATACCAGGACTGTGTGGGACATGAGGATTGCCAGGGCTTGCTGGCAACCAACCTAACTCTGGGCTCATGGAGAGACCCCATCTTGAAGGACCAAGCCAGACAGGGATAGAGCTGAGCACATGGCTTCACCCTCTAGTCTCTATGCTCCCAGATGTGCACACCAGCTCCCAGATGTGCTCAAACACAACGTAAGTAAAATAAAATAAAAAAAATTTAAAGTAAGATGCAGAACAAAAAGGGATAAAACCCTCTCACTAGAAGCCAAGGGTATGCGATCCTTAGGAAGACATCGAGATGGGTGACCTCTAGCAAGCATGACCCTGAAGAATGTGTTTTAGAGATTAGCATTCATGGAACTCTTGAAACTGCGGGTAAGAATCAGATGGACTCGTTGCTGGCCCACAGTTGCCACAGCGAGGTCTTGAACAAACTCTCCACACCACCCAGGCCTGTTTCCCCCCACTGTAAAATGAGAGGTAGGTAGACTATCATCCACAGATACTTCTGGCTGGCACAGGTTCTGCTTCGTGGCGGCAAAGTGGTCCCTTGGAGTAAAACAGACACTCAAAACCATGAGCAAACGCGAGTGTGCATCTTTCCTAAGAGTAGCTAGAGCTCTGCCCCGTGCAGAGAGTGTGAATACATGGCTTCACAGTGGGAAGTCTCCTTCCTTCTGAACTCAGACCACGCCAGAGCTAGCCAGCTTTCCACAATACTTTGATGATTGGTTTATTTATCTGCATTTCAGTCCTTTTAGATCCAATTCAGTCCCTGTCTGTCCACGCTATCACATTCTCTAGCTGGAACTCTAGGCAAGGGGCAAGGAGTGGGCGGGGCAAGGGATGTGGGTGTGGCAATTGGGATGTGGGCGGGGCAATGGGAAGCTTGGACTGGGGCTGGGAAATTCTACTCCCTCAGGGGCCAGAAATCTGGCATCAATACCATTAAGTCTATAAAATCTATTTCCTCTGGGATTAAATACTTTCTTCATGTACTTTTTTTTTAATCACTCAGGGAGTCTCATTAATTGACTTATTCAAAATTTCCACTTCTTACAGTCGACTTCTTTGGGTTCGTGGCTTGTTTTATTTCTTCGATGGATAGCATATCAAATTCAGCTACAACAACTTGTTTATTTAAAGAGAACACACCCCAAACAAAACCAGCCAACAAAGCTTGGTGTTCCCCCGTTCAGCTTCTTTCACGTGGGTAGACAACTGTCCATTATATGTATTATATAGAACAGGGAATTAGTCATGCATTCAGAGTCTACAAAGTAAAATTCTAGGTCCTGGCTGGGATGAAAAGCAGGGGCTAGCTGGACAGTCTCCACTCACTGTTCCCTCACCACAACACCCGGCAGTGTTTAGGTCTTGGCGGTCATCAGAGGGAAAGGTCACCTCTGGAAATGAGCTGGGCTGAGGTGGAGGTTCTGGACACGGCCCCGAAGAACGAGCTTGCATAGGTGTGCTTAAAACAGAATTACATTGTCGACTTGCAGTACCTTGAGAAACGGCCGCTTTCCCAACTCTCTCGGAGGCTATAAAATCTAGAGTAGAGGTTCTTGACCCTTTGCCAAGGTATGTACCACCAGTACAGTGAAGGTAGCTAGTAGTCTCCGGGGGATATGAGCTCAGAAGAAACAATGAGAACATGAAGTACACAAGAGTCATGAAAGAAAGGCCAAAGAACCAGAGGAAGCAGAGTTAATGGACCAAAAAGAACAGGCATGTAAATTAAAGTTAATAAATGGCTTCAAAGTCTGAATAAAGGATATTGGAAACATGACACAGGGAATAACTTAGGACTTTGGGCCAAATGGAAACTCTGGATGTGAAAAATACATAAGACAAGAAATAAAGAACTCCCTGGATGGCTTGGAAAGGTCTTTTTTACGCCCTTCTTAATTTCGTTAAAGTATGCGACCGTTCAAAGCAAAGCATATACTGTCTACAAGACAGATGCTTTCGGGATAAGATACAGATGTAAAGCAAACAACCAACAACGATAAACGAGAGGCAGGGGAAAGCTGGACTCACTACAGGTGATTAATATGCTAATGTCAGGCTAGACATACCTCAAGGTTAGACATAAGGCCAGAGAAAGGAAGTTTCCTAGTAATAAAACACGAATTCATCAAGAAAGCATAACTCTACTAAGCATGTACAAATGTAATAACAGCCACCAAATGCATGAAACAACTTGGCAGAATTAGTGGGAACAAAAAACAAAACAAAACAAAACAAAAAACCAACTCCACAATTAGAATTGGAAACATTTTTTTTATCTTTCTTTCAGAAATTAAAAATCCAGACAGAACTCAAGGTAGAGCAGAGAGATTAGGGAAGATCTAGACAATAGATTAGCCTATCTTGATCTAAATGACATTTATAGCGCCATAGCCAACACCTAGAGATTTCGAATTCTCTGCCAAGTGCGTGTGCAGAGCTGGGGAGTGTAGCCCAGCTGGGAGAGTGCCTGCCTAGTGTGCATGGTGTTCTGGGTTCATTTCCCTGCATTGCATAAATCAGGGTGGTGGTACATTCTTGTCATCCCAGCTCTTCGGGAGGCAGAGACAAGAGGAGCCATTCACATTCATCTGCACAACAAGGCCAGCCTGCCCTTTGGCCCTGGTATACCTTAGTTTGCCCCTCATCCCTGCCTTGGGATCATTCAGAAGAAGATGTAGACATGACAGAGTTGGATTTATTCTGCCTGCTCTGCTCACCAGATCATGAAGAATTGTCAGAGTTAGTTATGGAAGTGGGACCACCAATCTGAAGGTGTTGAGGCCTTGGTTAGGACCCATCTTTCTGAGACATGGAGAATAGGCTAGGCTTAGCAGAAACTGAGCTAGACAGTAGCCTGTGTTATGTTCCCTGTTGGTCCCTACCAGAGAGAGGCTCATGAAAACTCTTGGAGTGCTAGACTTGGTGCTGAGTCTTATAGACAAGGCTAAGGGGCAGATGAATAGACAGGTTTGAAACAGAAGAGAGCAGAGGGAGTGGAGAAAGTCTATTCCAGGTTTTTCCAGGAAACCTGAGTTGGGCGGTGGGTGGGGAATATTCCAGGCAAGGGAGAACTTCCCAACTTGTGTCTTCTTTGTGCACTGTCCATTAACTTCTTCATTCCCAGGCTTGGGGGTTGGACCCCACATTCCTACCCCAACCTTATATGTGTGACCCTAGCAATAAAATTCCCTATCTGAAGGAGGAGGAGGAGGAGGAAGAAAAGGAAGAGGAGGAGAAGGAGGAAGAGAAGGAGGAGGAGGAGAAAGAGGAGGAGGAGGAGGAAGAAGAGAAGGAGGAAGAGGAGGAAGAGAAGGAGGAGGAAGAGAAAGAGGAGGAGGAGGAGGAGAAAGAGAAGGAGGAAGAAGAGGAAGAGAAGGAAGAGGAGGAGAAGGAGGAAGAGAAGGAGGAGGAGGAGGAGAAGGAGGAGGAGGAAGAGGAGGAGGAGGAGGAAGAGAAGGA
>JADRCC010574574.1:0-18296 GCA_019843855.1 Hylomyscus alleni | reverse complement strand
CAGGGAAGATGTCTGGGTGGAGGGAGGGAACAGTCCTCCCACTCAAGTTCTGAAACATCAGAAGATCCAGGGATCTGTCTGGGTTGTAACCCACTACACTGAATATACTTCCTCTACATAAAACATCTCTCGGCATGTTGTACACAGTAAATAGAAAAATGGGCTTATAGGCTGGAGAGATGGCTCCGTGGTCAAGAGCACTTGCGGCTTTTCCAGAGGACCTGAGTTTTGTTTCCAGTACTTACACCGGGCAGCTCACAACTGCCTATAAGATCCAACGCATCTTATACCCTCTTCTGGCCTTTACAGACAACCAACCACACATAGACACACACACACACAAACACATAAATAAATGATAAAATACTTTGGGGCAGAGATTATGGAAGGACAGCAATACTCAAGCCATCTCTACTGACACATGTCATTTGTCTTTGCAAAATGATTTCTCATCAGTATAGTTCATTTCCAGAAAACCAAAGTAATGGGACTGACATCAGAAGAATAGCAACTCTAGGAAAGATGAAGTTTACCGTGAGGAAGGGAGCCGGCTGGCGGCTGGACATGGCGAGCACAACACACATATCTCAGGTTATGTGTTACACTCACTACAATGGCAGGACTAATTTGTTTGGTACATCCTCACCCACCCACACCCACACCCACACCCACACCCACACCCACACCCACTCACACACACACACACACACACACACACACACACATTAGGAGGCAAATGTGAGTCTGCACATCTTAATTCCTCTTTTCCCTCAGCTCTTTGCAAAGTATCTGCAAGAGGTTCACAAGAACGATGACTCTCATGTTCTACATGATCTCAGACAGCTTCTGCCTTGGTTCCAGTTCATTATGGAAAAGAAAAGTTGTTCATCCCTAATATAACTACCTGACCAACGAAATAACGCAAGCCCATAATACCACCCTTGTCCATGCCCTGGTGGTGAACATAGGAAGTGGACATGGGCCATACCTAGGGCATCTTTTTTCATCTCTAATATGAGATAAGAAAACTATGCTTCAGGCCTTCTGCTGGCACAAAAATGAAATAATTATGAAACAAATACCAAGCATTTTATACATAAAACTCTTATTAGGGTGGCTTAAATGAAGTTATAGATCATACAAACACATTGGTGAGGAAAGCAACTAACATAGCCCTTAGGAGGTGAAAGAGATAGCCACACTGGTCTGCATTCCAGCCAAAAATCTCTAGTTGCTCCAGTGTCTTCTACTGATGAGGCCAGAGACCACATCTGAAATCACTCTTCGAAAAAGCAATGTTGCCTCGGCAGCCTCCCACTGATAACTCGATTTCTAGGTTTCTGATTTTTACTTCGGGGAAGCTGCTAATGAGAGCCTGGACCTTATCCCATCAAATCCCATTTTCTTGGCCATCTCACAATGTTTCAAGCCTTTGGACCTTGATCTGGCATCTGTCTCCCTTGGGTCATCAGCCGATCGGTAGTCTCAGGTGTGAAGGACAGTATTAAGAAAGAACCCTTGGATGACTGGTAGACAACCAGAGGGCACACCCTGTCATCAAACAACTATCACAGCCAGAGAAGGGGCAAAGGGACTAAGAACACTTGTTGATCTTAGCACCTGAGTTCATTCAATTCAAGCACCCATGTTGGGAAGATCACAACTGTGTATAACTAGTTCCAAGAGACCTAATGCCCTCTTCCAGACTCTGGGCTCTGCAGAGATGTGGTGCATATCCTTACATGTGGTTAAAACACTCACACACAAAAATAAAAGTAAAAATCTTTTTGTTTAAAAGCCCATAATGCCCAGAAGCACTGTCCATTGCTTTTCTGGGTCTCCTTCCTCACCAACCACTTGGTGTTAAACCTTGGTGCTAGCCATATATGGATAGACATAAACTCAAAAGAACTGCAGAACCCCAAGTGGCTGCACATACCACTCCCCAGACCCTTTGCTTTTACATGTTGCCATCCAGCATTCACTCACCAAGTATATACCAGGTAGACTACCTGAGGGCATAGCAAGAGTGAGTGAACAACCAGATTCCAAGGACATTCCTCTTTAAAGGCCCTCACCAGAGGCTGACCAGCTTTTGGAGACCATTAATTAAGCAATAGCACCTCCATCAACTCACTGAAACTGTTCCTGGAGGACAGTGCAAGGCAGTGTTGCCCTCAGGCAGAAGGGCATTGGAGTCGCTACTGTGAAGAAAGCATGGGTCCCATTCAGCCATTGTTACATGCGAAGCCAAGAGGCCCTGTTGAGGTCTCTGGGTCCTTCCTTCTCTGGCTGGATTCAGTAACTGAATTCATAAAACTGAAGCACTGGGGGTGGGGGGAATATACAGAATGCACAAGGTCTCAAGACCTAATAAATTACTTATTATGCCAATCTAAGTTTTCTTTTTCTGGCACACTCTAAGGTGTTTTTTCACTGCTCCGGTGTGCAGTACAGTTCCTTCCAGACCACACTTTTACCTGTCCCTGAGCTTTTGGCTTTTTTTACACTAGCAAAAACCTACAGTCCCTGCTGTTCTAAGCCAGCCAACACTGGGGCATACACCGGAGACTTGCTCCCTGCTTATAAAAATAGGTGGTGGGGGCTGGGCAGTGGTAGTGCATGCCTTTAATCCCAGCACTTGGGAGGCAGAGGCAGGTGGATTTCTGAGTTCAAGGCCAGCCTGGTCTACAGAGTGAGTTCCAGGACAGCCAGGGCTACACAGAGAAACCCTGTCTCAAAAAAACAAAACAAAACAAAACAAAAAAACAAAAACAAAAACAGGTGATGGGAACTCAGTGTCAATCATTCAACCTTAGAGATCCAGATGTTCCAAGCCACATGGACAAGAAAGGCAGGATATCATTAAACATAATTTCAGTGACCTGAGAGAATCTAAAGACACTGACTTAAATTGATCCAGTGGTAACAAGGCGGGGACACCAAGGTCACATGGTCACAGCCTGTTGTTTCGGGCAGAGAGTCATAGGGTCGCACTGAGACTCTACAGGAAAGAGATCCCACACTCTTAAGAGTTAAAATGATCAGGCCTGGCATATATATACACATCCTAGCATCCAGCAAGCAAATGCAGGTGGATTTCTGTGAGTTCAAGGTCAGCCTGGTCTACACAATGGGTTCTGGGAAATCCAGGGGGGTTGTACAGAAACCTTGTTTCAAAAAAATAAAAAGGAAATAATGAATTAAGTTGATTAAATGAATCACCTTACCTTTTGTTCTTCCCTCCACTTCTTGACGGTAAATTATTTTCTACTGTGGAAAAACAAACATTGGGGAAAAGGGAAGAATTTATTTTTAAGAGAGTAAGCAAATCTCCAAGAACATTTTTGTCCAGTGTCCTTACATTGTGTGCTTCTAGACCACAGACAGCTAGCTCGTCTAGTGAGAAGTGAGGGGACCATATAAGAGAAGCAAGTCCTAGCTTCTCAGGCATTTTGAGTCACACAGAGAAAGATACCAGGCCTCAAGAAATGTGTCGCACACCCCACATTGGAGACAACACCCACACACCGGCTGGCTCTATGGTTCGACATTCTGACGAGTTTTCCATAAATTTACCACTGTTTCTCTGGGTCACAGCGCACTCCAGAATCCCATGAGACTGACGGAAACATTTACTGAGTCAAAATCTCCCAAGTGACCTTTAGAATGAAGACACTGAGTCCAAATCACAGGAGAAAATGGGTGCCAAACTAGATGAGGACGGGATGTCTAGAATTCAGTCCCTGTTGGGAACAGTGCTTGTCTCTCTGTGTCAGGAGCCAGTGCCCGGCTCAAACTAGGGCCGAGTGAGCTGAGTTTCTGAGCCCTTCACTGGAAGAGAGCTCAGAGTAAAGAAAGCTAAAACTAAAACTGCAGGCCTCCTCCACCTCTGGGCGTCCTGGCTGTTTTTAATTGATGTTCATCTCAGCTTCCTGGTCCCTATGTGAAATGTTAAACTCTGCGGCTTAACAAGTGCCTTGTAGACAGGACAATGATCTCCCTTGGTTTATAATTACTTCCCCTACTTACAGACTTCTAAGTCAATGTTACTACAAAGCCTCGGACCTCGGCTTCAGCCCCTCCCTCCAGCCAGCCTCCTGACTGCTGACCTACCCTGGGCTTTGCATTGATCACCATCTGGAGTGATGGCTTTCAAAAGCATTTCATTATCTATACATGAGCTATTAGCTTCACCAATACTCATTTCCATGTTATTTTCAAGATAGATAACAGGGCTTCTTAACAAGAAAAAGTCCTTTGTCATTTATAGTCTTCTAACAGCCCTCTCCATCACTCCAGAAGTTAACGCTGCCTTCTGAAGAGTGTCTGCAACACACTGGGGCTCTGCTTCCATTGCCCTAACACATGCTGCTCAGACAAAATCCAACAAGACAGGAGGATATCAAAAAAAAATCCAGGCAATTGGGCTGGTGAAGTGGCTCAGTGGTTAAGAGCACCAACTGCTCTTCCGAAGGTCCTGAGTTCAAATCCCAGCAACTACATGGTGGCTCACAACCATCTGTAATGGGATCTGACACCCTCTTCTGGAGTATCTGAAAACAGCTACAGTGTACTTACATACAATAAATAAATAAATCTTTTTTAAAAAAAAAAATCCAGGCAATCATGTTTGAATGGTCAGTTCTGGGTCTGAGCTCAGTTCCAGATCCTCCTGGTCTAGAAGGGAACCATCCAACCATGTGCCTAGGAACACTTTCTGCTGGGGGAGAGACAGGCCACCTATTCATATTCAGGACCCCCACCACCACCACCGATATTGGGATTACAGATGTGGCCTCTGGAAACACCATTCTTAGCAATGGGATAAAGCATCATTTTCAGAACAAGCCTATGTACCTGGGTCTGGTGCCTTCTTAACCACTTTGGGGTACTTCTGGAACTTTACAAAATAATAGCTCTCGTATTCCATCAAAATAGTTTCCAGGTCAACGTTGTCACAAACTTCAAAGCGCCGTAATCCCAGTTTAGTCTCCTCCTCCAAAGCGTTAGCTGCATCCATATAGCTGGTGGTTTTACAGAAGAGAGAAGACTGGGTCTGGGTTTGAAGAGGGAAAGCAGCCAGGAGCTGCAAATCCAAGGGGACTCACTACAAAGAGCAGGCTGACACTCAGCAGCACACGCTAGAGAAAACTGTGCGGAGACTTCCCCACAGTAAGGAACATTACATAGGATTCTTTGGTTTGTTTTGGGTTCTCTTTTCTCCATTTTGGTTTTCTGGTTTGGGTTATTTAATGCTGTTGAACGGGTCGGGTCTTTTTGGTTATTGTTGGATTTGGTTTTGTGACTTGTTTTCAGGTTGGTTGTTTTAGAGATAAAGGTTTCAATCCACAGCTCACACTTTCTTAGGATTCTGTGCCAGCCTCTGAAGCAGTGAGATCATGGATAGACATGTAACCTAACCACCTGTTAAATACATCCCAACACTGTTGACCGAGACACTTCCGTCTGGAAGCTACCTGCTTCTACTGGCATCTGGTGATGTTCCCATTGTCCAAACAATTTTGAAAGTGCTTAAAATCAAATAAGTAAGTCAGTGAAGAAACTGTGGTTGGCCTGCCTTTCCTTGCTTTTAGCCTGATATGGGTGTGGCTGCTGTACTGATTACTGTTTAGTTGCTGCAGAGAACATCACTTCTTAGCAAGGGCTCCTCAGTTATAACAAACGACATCAATGAGGAAGGTTAATAGCAAGGGGTGCCCTGGAGCTCAGTTATAGAGTGCTCGCCTGGGATTTGTCACCAGCACTGCAAATGATAATGATATAACACTATTATTAATAGTAATAATAATATAGGAAATGGGTGGGGAGAAGCAGTCTATAGGGATTCACTATGCTTTCTGCTCGTTTGTCTGTAAACATGAAGCTGCTCTCTAACAGTAGAGTTTAGTCTGTGCTTTTGAAGGCTCGGAGAGGAGGGGCACCATCATAAACCCTTGTGATAACATACCCTTCTTGTGTTAAGTAATGCAGAATCAAAATGAGAAGATTTTTTCGCCGTGCTTCTGTTCTCATCTCGTACTGCGAACAAAGAGGAAAATTTAGAAGGGACGACAAGATACAGCAGTGCTTGACAGCAGAGCAATAAAGGCTTAGAGGAGACAGTGGTCCGTCAAGGCGGAGCAGCCGGTCTCAGAGGCTGGTCGGCCTCTGCGGTCTCAGAGGCTGCGTAAGCTGTTTTCTAGCATCTCTTTCTTCAGTCCAGCTCCTCATCAATAAGTTTAAGAGACACTGACTTGAGTTAGGACTGCATGTGCCAAGTCGAACTTACTGGCAAGCTAGCTAGCTTATTAGTGCCTAAGACCAGAAAGAAAGAAATATACATACACCTGCTCGTTAGACCAGGTTAAAGAGGTAATTATAAAATAAACTTGTGGGGGCTGGAGAAATGGCTCCTCCAGAGGACCAGTGTCTGATCCCTGGTACCAACTGTATGCCAGCTCTAAACTCTAATCCCAGAAGATCCAACGCCCTCTTCCTGCCTCCAGGGGTACTACGTGTACATGGTACACACACACACAGGCAAGACACCCATACAAAGAAAACAAGATAATGTTTAAAGACAGTCCCATTTCACACTGCTAGGAGTTCCACAGGAAACCATAACATATACGGAGAGGACCTGGGGCTGTCTCTTTTGCCTGCTTCTGGGCCTTTCATCTCCTACTAGGTCGCCTCACCCAGCCTTGATAGGTTTATGCCTAATCTTAATGGAACTTGTTATACAATGTTTGTTTGACGTCTGTGGGCAGCCTGCTCTTTTCTGAAGGGAAACAGGAGGAGGAATGGATTTGGGGGGACAGGGGAGGTGAGAGAAGGGACTGGGAGGAGAGAAGGGAGGAGCTACTGCACTCAGGATATAATATATGAAAAAGAAAGACAATTTTTAAAAATAAACTTGTGATCTACAAGTCACCTGTGACAACATATGTTCATGTGATAATATGTCTTTAATTCACTCAGAGTCTAACCCAGTCCCTGGATTAACTCATTGCTGGGTTCCCATTCAGAGGTGATCATACATCAAGTCCTCAGCCTGACCACGGAGAGGGGAGGGCACAGTACAGGGAAATCCAGCATACTGAGGTCATCCTCCAAGCTAGATGATTGTGGGCCTCTATTCTCGGTGCTAATGTACACATTTAGTACTCTGGAATTTCAAATTCTCTAAATATCTATATCCAATAGTACTTCTTCTAATTGAGAATATCTACCCTTACCTAAAGAGACTAAAGGTAAGAAGTGGGGGAGGATGTTAAATGATCTCTTTGTAGTCCAAATTATATCATAAAATCTATGGACGTGAGCTGGTGATGTAGCTCCATTAGTAAGATCCTTAACATGCACAAAGCACTGGACCCACATCCAGCACTGCCTTAAACCTAAACCCAGATGAAACGTCACATGCCTGCAACTGAAAGATGGACACAGGAGGATTGTAAGTTCAAGGTCGTTCACAGCTGCATAGGGAGTTGAAGCTAGTCTGAGTTATAGAAAACTCTCTCAAAAATTAAATTAATATACAAACACTCATGACACACATGATAGTCATAGTTTTCTAAAAACTAATGTTATAAAATAAAAAAGGGTCCATAATTAATTACTCAAAAAGTACTAGTACTTTTTTTCTTTGTGAACACACAGCCCAGGCTGGCTTCAGTCTTCCCGTGTATTTGAGGATCACAGCCCAGGCTGGCTTCAGTCTTCCCGTGTATTTGAGGATGGCCTTGAACTCTGATCCTCCTGCCTCCAGTCCCCCCGTGCTAGAGTTGCAGGCATGGTCTGCCTTGCCTACCACCTTTTTTTTCCTTTACGTCACTTTCTATTGTTTTAAAATATACATGAGTGCTCAGGTGAGAGGCACTGAATCCATTCTCATCCCAGTGCCCATCTTGAGAAGGCTTTCATCTCCCTCACTGCACGCCAATCCCTGCCCCTTCTCCCCAGTCCCGACAACCAGCATCTGAGCTTTGCTTCTCTGACCTTGCCTGCCCTGGGACCTCCATGCATGGAGACTCACATGTATGTGTCCTTTTGAGTTTGGTAAATTTTACTTAGTTCAGGGTCTTCACGGTTCACCCTTTGTAGCGTGTGTCAAACTTTCCTTCCTTCTACAACTGCAAACTGGAGCTACTGAGACAGCTCAGTAGGCAAAGGCACTTGCCACCAAGCCTGACAACCCGAGTTAATCCCTTGGTGTCTTTGATGGGAGAACTGACTCCCCTGATCTCCACATCACATGTTCTTATGCACATACATGTGCACGTGTGCACACACACAATAAGTATAACTTTTAAAAATCATCATCTTTGGTTTTTTGTAAAGGTCTTTTGCCTACATGTTTGTCTGCACAACAAATGTATGCAGTGCCTGTGGAGACCAGAAGAGGGCACAGGATCTCCTGAGGCTGGCATCAGACTTGCAAGATGCCATGTAGATGGTACATTTCAAATCCTCCTGGACCTCTGGAAGAGCAGCCAGCAGTCTTAACCACTGAGTCATCTCTCCAGAGCTATGCCGAAAAACAAGCCCAAAGTTCTTTCTTTTTTTGTTTTTTTGTTTTTTTTGTTTTTTTGTTTTTTTGAGACAAGGTTTCTCTGTATAGCCCTGGCTGTCCTGGAACTCACTCTGTAGACCAGGTTGGCCTCGTACTCAGAAATCCTCCTGTCTCTGTCTCCCAAGTGTTGAAATTAAAGGCCTGTGCCACCACTGCCCGGCTATTATAAAACTTTTAGCCTTTAATCCCTGTAATCAAGCTCTTGCTTTTGAGTTCCCGAAGATACTTCTATTATGTAAACTTTTAGCTGAAATAAACACTTTCCTCTCCAGCAACAGAAACCAAACTAGAAAATAATTGGTATCAAGTAGGATCTTGCTGTGGTAGACCTGACTGTGTGGCCTCTATGTCCTGTGCTTTGTTGTGGGTGGCAAGTGTAGGATTGGGGAATGTTAAACTGGAAAAGCCAGTTAATGCTCAGGGCTTACTGGGCTATTCAAGGAGCCTGGAAGATGAGATGAATTATTATTATCATTGTTGTTGTTATTTTATTATACTAATATAATTATTATAATTATTCTATTATTATTATTATTATTATTATTATTGTTATTATTATTATTATTATTCACAGAGAAATACAGACAATGGAAGCCTGACTTGTGAACTTTCAGAAGGAATCAAAGACACTTCTGAGCCATTCATGTGACATATTCTAGCACAGCATACAGAGCATGTGGTGGGTGGTGCCCCACCTGGGTTGGTAGTCCTGGGTTGAAAGCAGGCTGGAAGTGAGCTAGAGGAGCAAGCCAGTTGGCAGCACCCCACCAGGCATTCTGCTTCAATTCCTATTAGGGTTCTGGCCCCAACTTCCCTCAGTGATGGACTGTGACCTGGAGATGTAAACCAAATGACTTCTCTCCTCCCCAAGTTGTTTTTAGGGTCACAACAGAACAGTCTCAAGATCTTTGGGACATCACCAAAAGATAAAATCTACAAATTATGAGCACAAAGAATGGGCAACTTCATGCCAAAGGCATAGAAAACATTTTCAATAAAGCCATAGCAGAAAATATCCAAGTCCTGGAAAAGGCCCCTCTAATACAAGAGGTGTGTACAGAACACTAACTAGATGGGGCCTGAGAAGAAACTCTCTACATCATTCCACAGTTAAAACTCTAAATACACAGAAAGTATACTGCAGTGTGCAAGAGGGAAATACGCAACCGTGTATAAAAGCGGGCCTAGGAGAATAACAACAGATTTCACAACAGAAAATTTAAAAAGCTAGAAGGGCAAGGAATGATAAATTTCAAATTCTGAAAACCAGAGCTACCAATGCAGACTACTATACCCAGCTGTCATAACTGATGGAGGAACTGAAACAACCCAAGATAAAGGCAAACTAAAAGAATTTATAACTACTAAGACAGTTCCACAGTGGGTATAGAAAGAATTCTTCAAACTGAAGAAAAGTACAAATATGTTTATTATGTTCATCAGGGCTCTCTGGAAGAGCAGAAAGGAGATCAGACTTCACAGTACATCTGAATCATTTCCAAATCTGTGGAGAATCTTTAAACATTGAACCTCTAACCTCGGAAAATACTTGGTCAGGATGGACAAGAGGGTGAAAACTCTAACTCAAACAACAAGAAACCCTAACTCTGGGCTAGTGAGATGGCTCAGTGGGTAAGGGCATCTACTGCTCTTTCAAAGGTCCTGAGTTCAAATCCCAGCAACCACATGGTGGCTCACAACTACCCATAAGGAGATCTGATTCCCTTTAGCTGGGCGGTTCATGCCTTTAATCCGAGCACTTGGGAGGCAGAGGCAGGTGGATTTCTGAGTTCGAGGCCAGCCTGGTCTACAGAGTGAGAAACCCTGTCTCGGAAAAAAAGAAAAAAGAAAAGAAAAGAAAAGAAAAAAGGAAACCCTAACTCTTGAGACAGCGGGAACTCCAGGTCCTACGCTGATCTGAATTCTGTTTAGTTTCTCAGAAAGCCTGGCATGGGGCTGGAGAGATGGCTCAGTGGTTAAGAGTGCCGACTACTCTACTGAAGGTCCTGAGTTCAAATCCCAGCAACCACATGGTGGCTTATAGCCATCCGTAATGAGATCTGATGCCCTCTTCTGGGATATCTGAAGATAGCTACAGTGTACTTACATATAATAAATAAATAAATCTTTAAAAAAAAAAAAAAAGAAAGCCTGGCATGATGGCACAAACCCCCCTACACTCCCAGGGGACAGAAGCAGGAGGATACCTACATAAAGGCCACCCATTGCTTTACAGTGAGATCCTGTCTCAAAAAAAGCAATGGGGGAATAGCCTATCAGAGAGACATGTGCAGTTTTCATTGCATTCATGGTAGTCGTTCCAACTCTATCAAAGATACTTCCTTTTGTTTGTTTCTCACTTACTAACCTCACAGTTCTGCAGTCTTGTCCTCTGTGGCAGAAGGTAAAAATTACAGAATACCCTTTAGTTTAGTTGCGTAGAATTCTATTTGAGATTGGAGACAAATTAAAAATGGCTTCCAAAGGGCTGGAGACTGTATATCTATAGCTCAATGGTAAAATACAAGAGGCCTTAGTTAATTCTCCAATATGAGGAAAGGGGTGGAGCTTCTGCACTGCATGTACTGTGGAGCAACTTATAGTTGGAGTCACTGGCTTCAAAATAAAGTAACTTTTACTTTCAGACAACATAGATACAATGTCACCATTTCGTACAGTGGAGATACAGAAAAAAAACTAATGGGAAATATTTAAGAGAAGCTTCTGTCCAACACAGAATGTGGCTGTTTTGGTTTTATATCTGTGGCTTTTGTAAGTACCCTGACAAAAGCAACTTAGAAAAGAATGTATTTGGCTTCCAATTCCAGGTTAAAGTTCATCACAGCAGAGAAGTCACAGGTGCAGGAGTTGTAGCAGCTGGTCACCATCTATAATCAAGGGTGAAGAGAGAAGGATGTAAGCGTGCTGCTTGCTTGCCTGCCCAGTGAACTTTCCTCCTCCTGATAAAGCTCATGGCCTCTACCTAGGGGAGACTGTACCCACAGTGGCTGGGTCCTCACACACCAACTGAGGCAATCAAGACAATCTCTGAGAGACAGGTCCACTTGTTAATCTGATGAAATAATTCCTCAATTGAGGTGCTTCCCAGGTGGTTCCAGGGCGTGCCAAACTAACCAGCACATTTGTCTTACAGAGTGGTTTATGGGTTTGATAGTTTTATTCATGCCAACAATTCATCTTGATCATATGATCCTCGTTTGTTTTCTTTTATTAATTGAAACAGGCTCTCACTCTGTAGCCCAGGCTAGCCTGGAACTTGTTCTATATCTCAGGCTGACCTTGAACTGAACTGCCAATCCTCCTACCTTTGCCTAGGAGCTGAGCCACCATACCTGACTCATAAAATTTTAAATTAACCGCCTAAAGTCTTCCAGATCTACAATAACTTTCTGTCCATGCCCTTCAAATTAGCATAGAAAATCATCTTCTGAATTAAAAACTAAGAAGGAGCCACTGACAAACGGTGAATTAGAAAGTCTAAGTGAGGGTGTGCCCCAGAAATGGACACAATTAGATGCTCAATTAATTTCTGTCTACCAATGAGAAGCAGCCCAGGAGTAAACATCTAATCTAGAGGTCTTGTTTGTCTGCTTCAATGGTCTGGCTGTTTATTTCTTCCTTCATTTCCTTTGTGGGCTATTGTGCCACGAAAATGCTTCCATTATCAGATTCAAAATTGAATCCTATGATACTGTAGCCTGAGGAAAAGGAAGCCTTGAGTGTCATTCCCAGTTTTAGACCCCAAAGATATTTAGGCAATGGTACTGTCTGTACACCGCGCACATTACTGCTTTCAGTCTCCTTTTACAGGTGCAGTGGAGATTAATTTGCATGAGCTCGTTTCAATTTCTGTAATAAGATCTAAATTTTGCACTGAGCTTTCCATCTCAAAAACAAAGTTAGGAAGGAGACATCTCTTGTTTCCAGTGCTTTTTATTATAGTGCTAGTCTACAGTCCTCCAATCTAACATTTACCTAAAGGCTTCAGTAGATACACGCTCATAGGTTCTAACCCTTGTTGTTTGTTTTCTGGTCACTCCTGATCCTACCAAGAAAGTTCCTATATTTCAGTCGTCTTTTTGTTGTTTTTTGTTTTGGTTTGGTTTGGTTTTTGGTTTTTCGAGACAGGGTTTCTCTGTGTAGCCCTAGCTGTCCTGGAGCTCACTCTGTAGACCAGGCTAGCCTTGAACTCAGAAATCCACCTGCCTCTGCCTCCCAAGTGCTGGGATTAAAGGTGTGCACCACCACTGACCAGCGAAAGTTCCTATATTTCAAAGGCTGTACACCCCAAAAGAACACTGGAACTGTATGTTCTAGTTCTAAAACTAGAAATAGAAAGTTGCAGAATCCAGGGAAGAGACTATTGTATTTAATACAGAGCCAGAACTGATCAACTGCATTCCTGAATATAAAAACAAGTTTTGAGATAGACTTGGTAGTAGGAAAGTCTGTAACTTTGGCTTCTGGGGAGGCTGAAGCAACAGGCCAGAAGTAAAGACCTGCCTTGACTACAGTCTGGGCCACTTAGCTTATCTCCAAATAAAAACCAAAAGAGCTAAGATGGAGCTCAGTGGTAGAATGCTTGCCCTGTATGACTAAGGTCCTAGGTTCAACAAGAGATATTGCTGAAGGAGGAGAGTAGTTTATAGTCATGATTATTAAACAGTCTGCATGAGAAATGCCCTTTATAGTCTTGGGAGTTTGAACACTTGGTCCCAGACAGTGCAGTCTGGTGAGGTGGTGCAGCATTGTTGGAAGAAGTGCATTGCTACAGGAAGGCTGTGAGAAAGAAGGCTTTGTGTCACTTGTAGGTCACTCTCTCTGCTTCATGCTTGTGGTTCAAGATGTGAGCCCTCAGCTTTCTGCTCTGTCATGTCTGCTATCTGCTGCCATGCCTTCTGTCTGCTGCCCTGCTGTCCCTGCCAATACAGACTCTAGCCTTCTCTAACTGTGAGCCCAAATAAACTTTTATAAGTTGCCTTGGTCCTGAGGTTCTATCACGGCCACAAAAAGTAACCAATATAAATACAAATTAGCTATTGGATTGGAGAGTTCAGGGAAGAGATAGAAAGTCTTTGGAAGCAAGACAAATTTTCATACCATGCTGCTATTAAATACTGAACAAGATTTAGAATAAAGGTCATTTGCATGGTTTTGAAAACCTCAACAGAAATGTGTTCTGGATGCAGGTGTGGTACACACTTGTAATCTCTCTAGGAGGTGAAGGCAGAAAAGTCAATGTTCAAGGCCAGCCTGGGTTATGTGAGACCATCTCAAAAAGGAGGGAGAGGCAGTGAGATGGCCACCAAACCGACTGAGTTTGATCCCTTAGGTATACACGGTACAAGGAGAACTGACTCCCTCCAGCCTCTGACTTCCACACCCACAAATGTGTGTGTGCACACATCTCTAAATAATAAACCAAAAACTAAAAGTATAACGTGGTGGTTGGAGGAATCGCTTGGGAAGGGTTAGGAGGTAGAACCTTGTGGAGGAGGTTCATCCCTGGGGTGATCTCTGAGATTTCAAAAGCCCACAACACTCCCTGACTGCTCCATCTCCCTCTGCCTTGTGCTTGTGGATCAGATGTAAGCTCTCAGCTACTGCACCTTCACCATGCCTGCCTGCTTGCTGCCAAGCTGCCCCATGATGGTCATGGACTCACCCTCTAAAACCGTGAGCTCGACAACTGCCTGCTGCCCGTGCTCCCATGCCTGCCTGCTGCCCGTGCTCCCGGCCCCACTCCCCCCATGATGGTCATGGCCTCCTGTCTGAAGCTGTGAGCTCCTGATACACAGTTCCTTTTATAAGTTGCCCTGATCATGGTGCTTGGTCACAGCAATATAATAAATATATAAATATAACCTCCTTAGTGCTGGAATTAAAGGCCTGTAATGCTAGGCTAGGGGATTTGATTGATTTGGGGCTAGAGGGTTTTGCTGTAGCCCAGGCTGGCCTAGAACTCACTATAGAGTCCAGACTGCTATTGAACTTGCAACAATAGCCCTGTCCCAGTCTTCCAAGCACTGTGACGACAGATATAAGCTACAATACTGGGTTTTACATTTTTGAGGCTTTATGTGTGTATATGGGTATGTGTGTGGAGTACCATCCCCCCATTCGGTTTTGCCGCCACGGAACTTTCGAAACCGAAACTATCCTTGAGCTTCGGAATGTTAGAAGCTACCTGAAGGATAGCTGTCAAGAGCTGGATTTCACACCTGTGTGTTAGCTGCCCTGCAGTTCCTTTGATGTCCCTCTGGCTGAGACCACCTTTGATGTCCTTGTGGATTTCCTGCAGGCCCCGAGATCAAAGACTGATCCTGGAGCCTGTAAGCTGTGCCTGGAAATACCTGCTGATTTCCAGAAGCCCTGCTCCCCAGAACATAAACATTGACTCTGGTTGCCCATGCCTTTTATTATTTCTGTCTTGGTTTCGCTTTTACTTTTAAGAACATATATATTGATCTGGCTGCGGGTCAAAGCCCGCGTCTTGATAAAGGATTACTTGATGCCCAAATTTTCTGTGTCTGTGTGTGTTTGATTCATTTCCACAGGTCTTAGCTTTAAGGTCTTTTCGAGGAACGGACGCCAATGCCCCTACTGTGTGCCTCTGCCGGCCGGAGGCCACATATGTGCATTGTGAGTGCAGGAATCTGCAGAGGCCATGGGGGTGGGCTTCCTCTGGATCTGGAACTACAAGCGACTCTGAGCTGCCTGATGTGAATGCTGGCAATCAGACTCCTCCTCTGTAAGCGTGAGGCTAAGTGCTCTGAACTGCTGGGATAGCTCTCTGGCCTCGAGCTCTATATTTTAATAACAGCCTGCTGGTGATATTGAGTGACTGCAATACATAACTACCTGGTCTATTCAGGAAAGTTTTAATTTACTTTTAAAATTATTAATACTTTGCAAACAAGACTGGCTTAAAAGTCAAAGAGATCCACCTGCCTCTACCTCCCAAAGTGCAGAGATTACCCCACTACACCTGGCTAGGAAGAGTGTCTTTGATGTATATCTTCAATATCTTCACAGCGTCCATAGCTGGGAAGGCAACCAGACACAGGGCTTTTTGTCTGGAGACACACCCCTCTTCCTCTCTAGTTTTATACTTCTGTGCTCACACTGGACCATTAGGATTCAGTCTCTTCTCTTCTTCCTGGTCCATGGTCGTGTGCAAATTCACTGGATTTTTCTGACTTGAGGTTTTTTGTTTTCCTATTCCTATTCCTATTTTTTTTTTCCTGCAGCTTCAGCACTGTGCCAAGCTCCCAGTTGGCTGCCATTATTGTCCCTGGTGCAACCTCCTTCCTTCCAGCAGCAAGGTAGTCCGGGTTGGTCCTCAACACTGGGCAGATCTGCTTGTGGCCCTCTAGCAGTGACCCTGGCTGCAAGCTGATGCCCAAGGCTGGTTGAAGCTCCAGCAGGCGACACTGACCCTAACATTATGTATCCACTCGGCTGTGCTGTGAGCCATACTTTAACTGCGGTCTGCTATCTATGGTGGGCTATCCTGGCTAGACTTTGTTTCTGGCCCACTACTGATTGGTCAAGTCATCAGAAGGTCACCAGGGATCCATGACTACTCTTACCAAACCACCTTAGAGAGTTCTGAATCCCCATTCAGAACTCTCCATTCTATAATTAACTTTTTTATTAGATATTTTCTTTATTTACATTTCAAATGTTATCCCCTTTCCTGGTTTTTCCCTCTGGGGGAAAAAAAAAACCTCTATTCTATCCTCCTTCCCCCGCTCACCAACCTACCCTCTCCAAATTCCTGGCCCTGGCATTCCCCTACACTGGGGCATAGAGCCTTCACAGGACCAGGGGCTTCTCCCCCCATTGATGACCCACTAGGTTATCCTCTACTACATATGCAGCTGGAGTCCCACCATGGTGGTTTAATCCCTGGGAGCTCTTTGGTTGGTGGTTTAGTCCCTGGGAGTTCTGAGGGTACTAGTTAGTTCATATTGTTGTTTGTCCAAAGGGGCTGCAAACCCCTTTAGCTCCTTAGGTTCTTTCTCTAGCTCCTTCATTGGGGACCCTGTACTCAGTCCAATGGATGGCTGTGAGTGTCCACTTCTGTATTAGTCAGGTACTGTCAGAGCCTCTCATGAGCCAGCTATATCAGGCTCCTGTCAGCCTGCAACTTGCTGGCATCCACAATAGTGCCTGGGTTTGGGGATTGTACATGGGATGGATCCCTAGGTGGGGCAGTCTCTGGACTGTCCTTCCTTCAGTCTCTGCTCCACACTTTGTATCCACACTTTGGTCTTCCTTCTTCTTGAGTTTCTTGTGGTTTGTTGATTGTACTTTGCGTATTCCAATCTTCTGGGCTAATATCCACTTATCAGTGAGTGCATACCATGTATGTCCTTTTGTGATTGGGTTACCTCACTCAGGATGATAATCTCCAGATCCATCCATTTCCCTAAGAATTTCATAAATTATTTTTAATAGCTGAGTAGTACTCCATTGTGTAAATGTACCACATTTTCTGTATTCCAGATGTCGAGGGACATCTGGGCTGTCATACGCTTTTAATCCCAGCCCTTGGGAGGCAGAGGCAGGAGGAAAAAAAAAGAAAGAAAGCACCCCAGAGACAGTCTTCAGGAGAACCCTAATTTCAGTGCCTTCCTGTAAACACGATAGCACCCAGGAACTGCCTCCATAGCTGAGAGCATCCACACAGGACGACAGAAAGTTGGAGCGCCAGGCTCCTTATCCTAGAGGGCTCATCACTGAAGGAGGAGACACCAGCTGCTCCTCTACATCAGGGGTCTCCTCACGGCCACCATACGCCAGGCCTCCTCAGGCTCACCGGTCCTGTCCCTATACCACAGCAGTGAACCACGATCTAACCCTGAAGAATCCCAGCCAATACCGGGAAAAGGCCACACCCATGCCCTCTAATACAGGTAGGGCTCAAGAAGCTCCCAAGGGGAGCGATCTCAGGTGCAAGAGCAAGAACAGGAAGTCAGCCTGGGTGATGAGAAGTTACCAGTTTTGAAGGGTCAGAAATCCCACAAGGCCTTTTCTTTTTCCTTTTTAATTGAAAATATTTTTGTTAGATATTTTCTTTACTTACATTTCAAATTTTATCCTCTTTCCTCATTTCCCCTCTGAAACCCCCTCTATTCCATCCCCCCTCCCCCTGCTCACCAATCTACCCTCTCCCACTTCCTGGCCCTGGCATTTCTCTACACTGGGGCATAGAGCCTTCACAGGACCAAGGGCCTCTCCTCCCATTGATGACTGACTAGGCCATTCTCTGCTTCATATGCTGCTGGAGCCATGAGTCCCTCCATGTTTACTCTTTGGTTAGTGGTTTATTCCCTGGGAGCTCTAGGGTAGTGGTTAGTTCATATTGTTGTTAACAGCATGAAAAACCAAGGCTGCCCTCAGAGGCAGCGGGAGGAGCCGGTCGCCCTCTAGTGGTGGCTGGAGAGAGAGAAGGGAATGCCAAGTCGCTAAGTGTTTACCCAATGGTAAATGCCTGCAAACAGTCTGGAAGTGCCAAAGCACTTGGAGGAAACCCAATCTGACCCAAAGACACCAGATCCAAACTGCCTGGACAAAGAAGACATGGTAGCAGCAACAGCATGGGATGCGGTGCCGGGGCAGAACAGATTTCAAGCATTCCCAAGTCACAGAAAGAGAAGCCTCATATATCCAGTTGGCATGGTAGATTCTC